>PVJI01002298.1:140000-149012 GCA_004026765.1 Micronycteris hirsuta | reverse complement strand
AAGAGAGAGAATATTACAATATTCAATTTATATGCAAACAAATACACATTAAAACCAGAACGCTAATCTACAGCCTATACTGGAAAGATCAGTGGAGACTAAGTGAAAAAAGGAGAGTGCAAAGCGTCCTCATGGTGGTAGAACACAGATATTATCACCCTTAGAAAGAGAGTCCCACTCCACACGGAGTAGGAAATATCGAGAACAGGTTTGAAGCCTTGTGAATTGAAGAAGTAATTTCTGTGGAATAAAGAGAACCTGAAAGCTCCTGGAACCAGAGGTGGCAGTCCTACAGAGGGAGACAGGATAGCTGTAAGGCTAAAATATGGGTTATGATCCACTGCACAGTTCAAAGAGGTATTAAAATTTGGATAGTAGCCAAGACAAAAGAGAAACAGCTGAAGAATTTTATCTTGAAAAGATAATCATATAAATATTTAGCATCATAATAATAAAACTATCAATGCCTACCATGGCACAATGGTCTAAAAAAGAAGCCCTACAGAAAAGTTCATTACATGAAAGCACTCAAAGTGCTTCTCAGACCAAACTCCTTTCAATATATATTCTACATTTGACCAATGTTTTAAGGAAAAACAATGAAAAATCGACTGTAAATAGGAGTAGCAAAATCTATCTCTTGGATATAAAAGTCCTCTCCTTTCCCAACAAACAAAATCCAATCTGAAAATTATTCTATTAATTTAAATAAATTATTTCCTTAGGAGAGGTCACAGCAACTTTTTTTTTTTTATTAAAGATTTTATTTATTTATTTTTTAGAGAGAGGAGAAGGGAGGGAGAAAGAGAGGGAGAAACAACAATGTATGGTTGCCTCTCACATGGCCCTCACGGAGACCTGGCCCGCAACCCAGGCATGTGCCCTGACTGGGAATCGAACAGGGACCGTCTGGTTCCCAGCCTGTGCTCAATCCACTGAGCTACACCAGCCAGGGCAGGTCATTGCAATTTTAAAAAAGGTTTTACTGATGATAAATGTATTGGTCTCCCTGGCACTGTTATTCCTTTCCATACCCTCCCCCCATCTACCCTTCTGTGGTGTCTGACTCTGAAAATGACCACCAGGGCTCACAGCCTGGGTTGCGAGCTTGCACCTGTTCATATGCTGCTACCAGTCAGGGGAGGGACGGGTGCAGAGAGAGTACATGTTTACAAACTCCAATAGCTGTTAGATAGAGTGATTTCATGTCTGCTGAATCTAAAAATAAAATGAGTTTACATATTTTTTAAATTAAGGATTATTGTGATATAATTTATATACAGTAAAATTCAACTTTTTTGAGGTGTTCTTCTGCAGTCAGTCTCCTCCCCTGACCGCCAACCCTTGCAATAGCTCATGTGAATTCTATTATTATAGTTTGCTTCTTCTAAAATTTCATATAAAGGGAATAATAAACTATGTAGTCTTTTAGTTTTGGCATTTTACTTCACATAGTGCTTTTAAGATTCTTCCATGTTGCTGAACGTATCAACAGTTTGTTCCTTTATATTGCTTCTTTATATTTATATTCCACTGTATGGATATATCAAAATGTGTTTATCCATTCACCAAATGATGGATTTTTGGGTTGTTTACAATCTTGGGTGATTAAAAACAAAGCTGGTGTTTATATACAGGCCATTTTTGTAAATGGATATCTAAGTACCAGCACTAGTTTTTGGAAATGACCATCCTTTTCCATTGAATTATCTTGGCATCATTCTTGAAAATCAGCTGACTTTATTATACATTTGGTTCTATTTCTGGACCTATATTCTCTACCATTGATCTATGTTTATCCTTATACCAATGCTACACTATCTTGATTACTGTAGCTTTATACTAAATCTTGAAATAAATTAAGTCCTCCAAAATTATTCTCTTGTAAAATTACTTTGGCTATTCTAGTTTCTGTGCTTTTCCACGTATGATTTAAAATCAGCTCATCAATTTCTGAAAAAAAGCTTGTTGGAATTTTAATTGAAATTGTATTGATTCTATAGATTGCTTTGGGGAGAACCTAAATCTTTAACAATATTAAGTCTTCTGATCAGTGAAACTCAATCTATCTTTCCATTTATTAGGTCTCTTTAATTTCTGTCATCAATGGTCTATAGTTTTTATTGTAAAAATATACAATGTATTTTGCTAACTTTAACCCTAAATATTTCATGTTTTTGGATACTATTATATACAGTAATGTATTTACTTCAGTTTATAATTGTTCATGGCTAGCATACATAAATAGAATGAATTTTTATACATCAACTTGAATCCTAGTACCTTTTAAATAGATTCTTTCAGATTTTCTATGTAGATGATCATGTCATATAAAATGTAGACAATTTTAACTTCTATCTTTCCAATTTGACTGGCTTCCTTCCTTCCTTCCTTCCTTCCTCCCTTCCTCCCTCCCTCCTTCTCCTTGTCTGGCTTACCAAACTGACTAGTACTTTTGTTGCAATTCATACCAGAAGGGGCAAGAATGGACATCCTTGACTTGCTCCCATTCCTAAGTGGAAAACATTCAGTCTTTCATCATTGAGTATGAAATGTTTCTTGTTAACATTTAAACAGAAGGAGGGGCTTCTCTTCTGGTTTGCTGTTAAATACAATTCTATTAAATCGCAATTTTTCTCCATTTACTGGGATGATGTTTTTTTTTTTCTTATTCTGTTAATATTGTGAATTACATTGATTGATTTCAAATGTTATAGCAACTCTGCATTCCTGAGATAAGCCCACTTGGTTATAATGTGTAATCCTTTTTATATACTGCTGGATTTATTTGCTAAAGGATTGGTAAGAATTTCGTGTCTACATTCACAGGGCATATTGGTCTGCAGTTTTACTTCCCATAATGTCTTTGTCAGTGTTTGCTGTTGTCATGAAATAACTTCCCCCATCCTTTTACTTTTAACTTACCTATGTGTTAGAATTTAAAGTTGATTTCTTGAGCGCAGCATTTCGTTGGGTCTTGCTCTTTATCTAATCTGACAATCTCTGCCTTTTAATTGTCTAAATGATTTATTATTAATATAATTATTGATATGATTAAATTTGAATCCATCATCTGGCTAATTGTGTTCTGTATGTCCCATCTATTCATCGTTCCCTTTGTCTCCTCGTCCTGCCTCCTTTTGGATTGTTATTACTCAATTTTATCTCTACAACTGGCTTATTGGTTCCGCCTTTTGTCTTCTAGTGGTGGTTCTGGAGTTTACATCTGTAACTTGATACAGTCTACCTTCAAATAATTTTAAATCACTTTGTGTATAGCCTAAGGCCATTACAATTGATCTGGGTATTAGCACTGTTGTTGCTCTCTCTACTCTCAGTGCACTAGACTGCAAAATACTTTCAGGTTTGAGCTGCCATTACCTGGTGCTTAGTGTGGGGATTGTAGTCAAGTGCTGGAAGATTATTCTCAGTGCTTCTGCTCTACCTTCGGCTTTCAGCAGACACTGCACACCAGCACCATAGAGGAGTCTCTTTTCACACTCCTGTGCCTTCCCCAGCAACAGACTACTGTTACTTGTTCCTCAGGATTAGGCTTATTTGGGGGCCAAGGTAGTTCTTGGTCTCTTGGTCTTAGACAGGATCTGTGTGTCTGCTTTGAAAGGGGATGGGCTAGATAGTTACAAGTCTTTCTGTCCCACCTGTGTCAGCTGAACCCTGCCATCTCTCTGTGTTGGTCTTGGGGAAGGAGTGGTTTTTCTGCCGCTTTCCCAGTGCTACAGACCTCTGCTTTGTATGGGTTTGGATTCCTGGAGCCAAGAGGATTTTCTGCCCATCTTTCAGGGAAAGTTGGCTTTTGCCTCTACCCTCCTATCAGAAGCAGCACCTTTTTGCCTGGTTCCTGCAGGTTGGAAGGAAGGTTCCCTAACTTCCTCCTGAGGCAGAGGGGTTTTTTGCTTTTACCCTTCTCCCAGAAGCCCTGGAATGAAGGGTTTGTGGGCCTGCCCCCAGCCACTTCAGTGTTTGCTCCATTTGAGTGAAGTGTCTGGGGAAGCAGCAGGGTTTTTGCGCCTCTTCCCCAGCAGCAATCATCTCTCAAGCTTGTGGGGCTGATGAGGGCAGGGAAGGGTCTCTGATCTTCTGCTCTGCCCAATTTTTCTTTGAGCATCGTGTACCTCATCTCTTCTAGGAGGGGCTTGTCACACTTTGGAATTAAGTTCCCTTAATATTCTTGTAAATTCAGCTCTCTAATAATTCAAAGAAAGTTATGATTTCTGTGGGCTAACTGGATTTTTCTTGTTAGAATGGGAGTGACATGCCCTTATTGCTTTCTCCATTCTAAGTGAATAAAAAAACTTAGGCTTATATTTTATATCTCTTTGCTTTTTTATTTTAAAAATAATTTATTCTCTTTTATAAAAATATTGCTCTGTGATAAACTGAAAACTAAGTATTAAAACTAGCCCTTTGCCATAAATAGTGTGAAAAGCATTGTTCCAGCTCACACAGTAGTAGCTAAGACGAGACTGTCCAAGCAGTGGGTGCTGTCAGTGCGCTCTTCATCGACAGGAACATTTCTTTTGGAACGTACAACATACTTACGGATAGCATGGAAGATGCATGCCAATTCACACTTATATAGGGTAAAGGCAATAGCAGTGGTTAATAAAACACTTTCACTTATAAAGATTTATTCTGTAGCCTATCATATAGCATTGCCAACATTCTCCCTTTCTAAAATACACTCAATAGCATTTGTCCCAATTTTCCCTATGTAAAGGTTAATTATTTAGGATTCTTTCAAAATGTCCCTGATTTCCTCTGGAAAAGGTATATATCAAAATAAACCAGAGTCTACTAATTAGCAATGGTACTAATTAAAGGAAGACATAATGAGAAGAGAAAGCCACCTTGAAGACACTTAGTAAAGTATTATCTCTGATTTCCCCTGCTCAATAGTTTTGAAGCAATAATTATTTTAAAGAATGTCCTCTCATAACACTTTTATTATGGACTTCTCACTTTGGCACTCTTGTATCTATCTTTCCCAACAAAACAGTGAACACTTCAAGGACAGTGTTGTATTCATCTTTGTATTTCCCAGTGTCTAGCACAGTGCCTGGCATACAGCAGGCTCTTGATAAATACATACCGAGTGAATATCTATTGAATGAAATGAATGGATCTGAAAATAGTTCTGTCTACTTTTTCTTGTATCTTTTTTCCTCTGTGCTATAGCCTGCTTTTACTTTGCTCCCTGCCTTTCCCTTTTTGTGAGTATATATAATAGCTCTCATAAAATCTATTAACATCAGTATCTGCCTGGCTCCCTAGTAACTATTACTGTTTGAAGACTCTGTAGGCAGCCCTATCTGTCTGATCAGCTGGCCTCAAACCTATAATAGCTGCATTAGGGCTGAGATAGTTCTGCCTCTGTCTTTTATTTGGATGACCTGGCAGCCTGCTTAAGGGTCAGACTTTGTTGTCAAATAAATTTCCCATAACCACATTAGGGCCTGGATTTCTATCTGAACCTGCCCATTTTTCTCTCTCATTGCTTATGTGTAGCTAACGACTCATATACCTCAACCCTTGAACCTCTTTGAGTCACAACAGGTACTTCATCTAATGCTAATCTTATGCTAGTATATATTATTATTTAGTTTTCCATATGCTGTGATCAACCTTCCATTAAGATAATTAGGAAAAAATATATAAGGAGAATGCCATTGAAAGTAGGCATTGTTTTTTCTTTTCAAATTTTTCAAAATTTGTAACATAATAAAGTCCCCTCCATGAATTAAATCAGCTTACATCTGCCCTAGCTAGTGTGGCTCAGTGGAACAAGCGCTGGACTATGAACCAAATGTCACTGGTTCGATTCCCAGTCAGGGCACATGCCTGGGTTCCAGGCCAGGTTCCCAGTAGGGAGTGCCCAAGAGGCAACCACACACTGATGTTTCTCTCCTCTTTCTCCTTCCCTTCCCCTCTGTAAAAATAAATAAATAAAATGTTTTTTTTTTTTTTAAAGGTTTTATTTTTATTTATTTTTAGAGAGAGAGGGGAAGGGAGGGAGGAAGAGAGGGAGAGAAACAGCAATGTATGGTTGCCTCTCACATGGTCCTCACGGGGACCTGGCCCGCAACCCAGGCATGTGCCCTGACTGGGAATCGAACCGGGACCGCTTGGTTCCCAGCCCGCGCTCAATCCACTGAGCTACACCAGCCAGGGCTGGAACTGCCTTTTGACCCAGCAATTCCACTGCTTGTATTATATCCTAAGAACCCTGAAACACCAATCCAAAAGAACCTATGCACCCCAATGTTCATAGCAGCACAATTTACAATAGCCAAGTGCTGGAAGAAACTTAAGTGCCCATTAGAAAATGAGTGGATCAAGAAACTATGGCACATTTACACAATGGAATTCTACACAGCAGAGAGGAAGAAGAAGCTCATACCCTGTGTGACAGCATGGATGGAACTGGAGAGCATTATGCCAAGTGAAGTAAGCCAGGCGGTGAGGGACAAATACCATATGATCTCACTTTTAACTGGAACATAATCAACAGAAGAAAAAAGCAGACAAAATACAACCAGAAACATTGAAATTAAGAACAGTCTAACAATAGCCAGAGGGGAGGGGGGATGGGACTGTGGGGAGAAGGGTTTTCAGGAACTACTATAAAGGACACATGGACAAAACCAAGGGGGAGGGTGGAAGCAAGGGAGGGAGGTGGGTTTGGCTGGGGTAGTAGCGAGGGGTGGGGAGAAAATGCAGACAGTTGTAATTGAACAACAATAAAGTAATTTTAAAAAAAGAAAGTTGACTAATAGATAACAAACTGAAATCACCAAATCTTTTAGTTTTTGGCCTCTTATGAGTCTACATTGAAACTTACAGCATACCAGCACGAGGGAGGTCTCTAATCCTCATTGGTCTAGGGCTCAGAAAACTATAGGCAAATACGGATGACACAAAGGAGAATTAGAGTTGTCTACCAAATTGATCCCATTCTCTGTTGGTACTCTTTCCCAGCATGGACATTCATCTTCCCTTACACCAGACAACTTATTGTAGAAACTTCTCATTCTATAGTGGGGTCTGTGCAATGAAAGCCCTGGATTTACTTCTATCCCCCACCCCACCCAGGAACCAGGCAAGTGGCAGTTCTCCTATCTCTGCTAGGTAATCACAGGTATTCCTGCCACTTACACACAGAGCAGCTCTTCCTTATGGGAAAGCACTCTTCTCCAACATTTAAAATTTTTATATTTTAGGAGTCAAAAATATTTTCCAAGGCATTAAGAGTTTTGTAGAATCAAAGGAAAATTTTAGCATTTTTCTCTTGAAAAAAAATTTTTACCTGTTTTTTAGAATAGTGATGCTAAGTTGTAAAGTGCTCCATTTTCTTTGATGAAGGAAGAAGCAAAAGGGGTCATCAGTAAAAGACAGAGCAAGAGGAAAAAACCACAGAGGTGATCTCTTTGAAGGAGTGGCTGATTAAAGGGGAAACAGGTTATATCATTTATAAATTACTAAATATTATCCATAAAGAAGAGAATTAATAGGGAACTAATTAGGGAAATTCCCATCAAATAAGATAATGTAGGCCTGGACATGGAAAGAACTCTGGTCAAATTTCCTTCATTTTGCAGATGAAGAAAAAGAGTCTCAGAACGGAGAGCTGTCACATTACTAGTTATTGGCAGACCCCACCCCAGAAGCGGGGTTTCATGACCCCTTGTGCAGTCTGGCACTTCCTGAAACCTAGTACAAACCAAAATCATTCACTGAGTACGCTCTCTGAGTAATCATGATACTATATTTTAGTTGTCTACCATTGAGTTTTCATCTTTCCAATTGAACTGTTTGTTCCTAAAAGGAAGGACTTAAAACATCTTTATATCTCTTGGATATAGCACAGTGTCTGATACATATGGAACACTCAGTAATTGCTTATTACATGTGGCAACAAATGAGTAAGTAAATGTAGTTCTGTGCAATCAAATTGATAATTTTTCTTTTTTTCCAAGTTTCAACATTTTCTGACCTGCACTTTTGTTCCTTTTGAAATGGAAAACAACACTAAAGACTAACAATAAATGCAGCCAGGTCTGGATTGTGTGCAGGAGTTTCTTTGTGTCATTGACCCCCCCCCCCCATATCTTCTCATATATTTGGGACTCATCCACTCTGGAGCAGGAAAGGGAGCGCTCTTTGATTTATAGCGAAGCTTGCCGTTTTAATCTTTTAGTGTCCTCACACAATTTCTTTCGTCTCATTTTGAACGTAATGATGAGTCACTTAACAACCTATAAGAACCTAATCTGAGAGTCTAAGGTTCTTGGATAACCCCAAGGAAACATGGTTGTTAATTCCCTTAAGAAAAGTACTAATTCTGACACAAATCACCATCTTTTATTTTCCCCCAAAGAAAAAGATTGCAACTGTGGTAAAGGGTAAATGTTCTTTTCAATTTGCAGCCAGGTAAAATCCAAGACCTTTCGAAGGTGGGTTATGTGGCCTTCTACAAATTGCCTGCAGCATGCCTTGGAGGGATATATTGTCTGAGAATTAGAGGTGCCTGATATTGGGCGTGAGGTTTAATAAGGAGTATTCTGGGCTTTCAGGAGTCCTTCAAGTTTACCCTGGTTTTCCCGGCTCTCCTTTCACTATACCGACCATTGCTAGGTGAACTGGGCACAAAATGTTTCATGTGGTGGCACAGGTTTTGACTTCAGCGCCTGCCTTTTCTGACTTCTGGTGTCTGCAAATAAGAAGTTCTTGTACAAGGTGTTTAGTTTTATAAACTGTTTTAGAATTGTTTAGGAAGACAAAAGATTTAGTTTAGGACTGATTACACACACACACACACGGCTTATGTTAACACTTTGAACAGACAAGGATTCTAATTCAAGCTACAAAAGTTTTGTCCTGTAGCATCTTTATCAATTTAGAGAGATGGTAAGATTTTATCTATAAAATATTCACTTCATTAGGGTTAGGTAGGGAAGTTTTCCTTTCCTTAAGGAAATGCTGTAAAGAGGGCAC
>PVJI01002298.1:0-135000 GCA_004026765.1 Micronycteris hirsuta | reverse complement strand
GAGGTAAGCAGTTTTAGATTAGAATTCTAAAAAGCATTGCATACTATCTGTTCTTTTTTTAATGACAGAATAACAGCCTTCAAAAATTTTTAGCACACCTATTAAATTTTAAGCAATGTATCAGAAATGTTTATTATATGCATCAAGGATGCTAAGCATGAGGACTTTGAAAAGTTGATATTATTATCCTGTTCATATTTGAGAAAACTGAGTCTTGAGGAAGTCAAATACCTACCCAAGCTCATGAAGATAGTATGTAACAAAACCAGACAACAAACACTGGAGGTCAGATTTAAAAATCCATGTTTCTTCTGCTACTCTATGCAGCCTGTAGACTTCTGTAGGCTACACTTAACAGCATTTAACTAAGGCCTGTCCTTGGTGAGTTCAGGTTACAACCAATTTAGTTAATGCAATAAAGGAGAATTTGTTTGGCATGTGTTTTCAAATCTGAATTATGTTGGAGCTTGGGTTACAAATATTAGAAAGCTTACACATTTCAGAAAAGTATGACTTGACTGTTCTTTAGCAGTATGATTCAATAGGAACTATCCAGAAGATACTCAGAGTATCATCGGAAATGAAAAAAATTAAAGTTTGACTCAACTGATACTTCCTCATCTGTTAGTATGCCCCCAGATATTACTGCTTTCATTAAGAACACATCCATTTATTTTATTTAGCATGTCTGACATTTCAATTGTGAGAGCATGAAGACTACCATTTCTTAATAAATAAAAGTGATTACTGGGCCCTGGCTGGTGTAGCTGACTGGATTGAGCGCAAGCCTGTGAACCAAAGGGTTGCCAGTTCAACTAACTCCTGGTCAGGGCACATGCCTGGGTCGCAGGCCAGGTACCTAGCAAGGGTGCATGAGTGGCAACCACAGATTGATGTTTCTCTCCCTCTCTTTCTCCTTCCCTTCCCTCTCTCTGAAAAAATAAATAAAATCTTAAAAAAAAAAACAAAAAATAAAAATGATTATTGGAAAAAATTTTGTCAAAATATTTCAAAGGATAAATCCCTTTCCTCTAAGTTCAGCATTATCTGAAAGAAAAGAAAGCTAAAGAAACAATGCTAGATTAGAATGGAGGAAGCTTTCTTTTAGCATCGCAACTGTGAAAGTATCAACAACCACATATTAAGTACATCTGGAGGTTTTGTATATAAAGAGAAAACATGGGTACAGGGGTCCCTAATGAATCCCCCCTTTAAAAAATTCCCATGTGAATTTCAGAGACAGGAAAAATATCAACAAAATTTATTCTGAACCTTTGAAATTTTAACTTTCAAAATTCAATTAAAATTTCCTTTGTCAGAAAGATTCTAAACTATTTGTAAATTCTTTATCATATCAACTTATAGTACTAAGGACAGGGGAGTAAATGTGAAGGGTTAAGTGTAAGATAAATTATATCATTTTAATTTCTGAGAGAAGTAACAAAAAGATGTAAAAGATAAAATTGCCTCTCCTTTTTAATGTACTTCAGTTTTTTTAATGATTAGAACTGTGGCATTGTACATGAAAGGAAAAGCAAATTTTATTATAAGAGGTTCTGGCTATCAATCGAATGGAGAAGTATAGACTCTCGGGGAGAAAGCTTATTGGTGTGTAGAATGTAGTCTCTAGATGGTGGTTGGTACCTCCAAGGGTTGGCGAGATTGTTCACAGAACGTTTGTAAATAAGAAGAAAACCAAGAACTCCGAGAAACAATAACATTTAAAGGGAGGAAGAGGGACAAGGAGGAAGAGCCCTTGAAGATGATGAGAGAGATGGCTAGAGAGATGGAGGAAGAAGACTCAGGAAGGAATGGTTTCGAGATCCTAGATGTGGAGAGCATCAGAAAGCAGCGGTATCAGGAAACATTGCTACTGAATAGCAGCTCACTGCATGTGACAATGAGGAAGTCACTGGTGACCTTTACAGATGGGAACAGGTTTGTCTGAGAGTTTGCCCTTATTTTAACAACTAGCTTTTTATGCACTGCCCTAAGGATTTTTATAAACATCAGGTGTTATAATAAATATTTAATGTTTGAGTGGAAAACAGTTTCTCATTATACCATAAATTAAAGACATCTCTCAAACGATTGTATATCAATCTACTATGTAGGTTATTCAGTTAAATATTTTCTTCTTTGCTAATTTTTCTAATTATTTGTAAGATACTAATTCCTTACCTCAAATAATTTTAATATTACTTAAATTATTGACTTCAGGAGTCCCTTGCACTTAGTTACTAATGGCTAATTTATGTCAAGGGCCAGACCCACGTCTCTCCCTGCTCCCTCGCGTCATCCGCCTCACGGAGGCATCCCACACCCTCATCCAGTTGCTTGATGCAAGAACGCCAAACCTTCCGGTAGGTCTTTAACGGGGTGAAGACATTCTTCCATAACATTTTTTCTTTTTCTGCTCCACTGAATTTATATGCTTTATCCTTCCTCCTTTCTAAGATTTTTACTCTTCACACTAAATTTCTGGCTCTTTCTATCTTTATTTCTCTCTCCACCCTTCTTCTCTTTCTATACTTTTCTTACCTCTTTATTTTATCTCTCACCCTGCCAATTACCCCAATAGTAACTTCTAAGCTTAAAAGTGACAAAATAAATGGAAAGATTTAGTTCTAGAAATGTTTCAATACAAAAGCATGTCACACCAATTTCTAAAAATCTTGAGGGACTCAGAAATTCTCACTAAGATCTCCACTAGCTTAAATGTCCACCATTTTTTAAGTAATCATTAAATGCCAGCGTTAAAAATAAACTCATTCATTTTATTATTTTACTTTTTTAACTACTTATGTTACAATAATATTTCCAACTATTTTTACAGAAGTGTATAATATTTGAGCTACATTGGGCTAAAGAGTTGGGCTAAAATTGATTCAGGTATGAACTATTCCTTTTATAACATCATTTCTAAGGGAGAATGTGTGCTGAGTTCCTAACAAGTGATTAGCACATTAAATTCTGGAGTACACCTGTTTGTTAGGAAGAACTGCCTGTAATTAGAGATGTAAATCTGTTGGGAAAAAATCAAATAGGTGAGCCAAAATACAGTAGCGTGTGTAGTGATAAGAAAGCTAGCATCGATTCATGCAGTGCATCGCTATTTCAAAGTATAGTTGTACACACATGCTCATCTTGGTTTCACAGTAACCTTGAAAGCTAAGCAGGGCAGCACTTGGTATTATCCAAAAATTTCAGATAAGAAAAGTGATGCAAAAAGGCCAACTGACTTTCCCAAGTTCAAACAATACCAGGTTAGATGGGACTAGGTCTTTTAATTTAAAGTCTTTTTCACAAGGCTGCATCTTTGTTTTGTTTTGTTTTGGTTTTTTTTTTTGGAGTTTTGTTTAAGATTTTAATTGGAAAACATAAAGTTTTGCTACTGCTAAAGAAAATGTTTAAAAAACCACTGCACTAAATGAAAATGGCCCGCATGATTTTCCAGAGAGGGGGTTAGAAGTCAGGCTGTGGCATTATTCTCTAGCATCCATTACACAGAAGAAAAATCTCCTTCCCTAATGCAATCATAATTCTGAAATGGAAATGTGAGAAAGTAAACATCGAACTCCTACTATGAGCTGAACACTTTGCTAGACTTCATTTCATTTAATCCTTCTGAAAACCTTATGAAGTAGTAGCATTATCTCCATTTTACTGTGAGGAAGCAAAAGCTCAGAAAGGTTATATAACTTGCCATGGCTCCTTATCTCGTGACGAACGATGCAATTCGTTAGCTAATGCTGTAGCTGGTGCTCTTATTTACAACTCAGTCTGGCTGGGGGTGCATTGTTACATTATGGAAAAATAAAAGGAAATATATGCAAAGGTTACTTTTCAACCCGGATAGACAGGCTGCCACACTATACAGCATTAGGGTGATAATAAAGGCTCATCCACATGAAGACTATATGAAGTGTGTCCCCTGAAGTTGGGTAGTAGCACTTGCCCAGTTGTTCACAGAGGCCTTAGGAAAATTTCCAAACATGAAATTGCTATAATACTAGACAATTTTAGTTGAGATTGCGTATAAACTTGTATATAAATTTGTATGGTTTTATTAGTTGACTAGATTAGTGTGTATCAATTTTGATTTGATGCACAAAAATGAGAATCATCTCCAGTTACAAAATACAAAAAAAACTGGCCAACTCTTAAAAGACAAAATACATTATTTTAGAACATTTAGCTTTTTTCATGTAGTATCATGTGGAGATATGTTAATTGTAGCAATATTTATTTCTAGATGTTATTTTTTTCCCCTCATGTAACTCAGTGGAAAATTCCAACATGGCTCCATTATTCTTTTCTTTTTTGCCATGTGACTCTAAATCTAAACTTTATAGGAGTATCCTTACTTTCATTATGAGCAGTCAATCCCAAAACATGTATGGCTCATTTCCTGTTTGGGTGCATATACTGAGTAAATTATGGCAGGGTATGATAAGAACATCTTTTCCAGTCTGATCCTGATCCTCATTATTGCAGACCTCACAATACACAGTAATGTCCAAACGAACATCACTGTATCTCTTCAGAATGGGAGAAGACCGGGCATAAGCTATGATAAGAGAAGATTTCTAGGGATGAGATTCAAATTGGTCCACGAAGAATGGCTAGGATATGAATAAATGGAAAGAAAGAGATGTTTGGGGCAGAGCAAGATCAAATTATAGGTTCAAAGAAAGAGATTTGCAAGATGTATTCATAAACTTGTGTGAAACTGCTCTTTGTCTTCAGTGGGCATTTCTTTGAGATAAAAGTAGAAAGCTCCTTTTAGGGTCAAATTTCAGACTGCCTTATAAATGGGTTACTAAAACTAATGAAAACAATTAAAATCTATTGAATGCACTGGGAACTGCTCTAAATACATGATTCAAAACATGTAAAGTTCATAATAAATGTATATGTGAGATAAAATTATCATCCCCATTTTACAGATGGTTCAATCAGATTTCAACTAATGATCTGCTTAGTATTGTGGAGGCGTAAAAAATTTGAAACATGAGAATGCTATAATTAAGATAGGGAATGCTATAATTCAGGTATTGAAATATGCATCTGGTAGAGATTACTGGAATGAGTCAGATGAGAGAGAGGCAGAGAGGCGACCAGGGAGGCAATCGCATGAGCCTGGGTGGAAAGTGTAAGGAGGCTGCATGAGGAACGAGTTGTGTTTGAGTGTGGGGAGTGCTGAAGAAGAGAATTCAAACAGAAATCTAAAGTCTCAACTGGGAGAATTGTGGAAGAATTAATATATATTTTTAAAGATTTTGGTGGGGAGAGCTTTGAAGGCAGGAGTACTAGTACTAACACTGGTATTCAGGTTGGCATTCAATATGAAAATATGAGTGAATGGTAGAAATCACACAAGGATTTAAAGTAAACAGTAAATGGTATAGCAGTTGGACACAGCTCTTGACGTATTGCTTTAAGATGGTGGGAGCTTTTAGCGACCAACTTGGGTCACTTCTATGGTAAATAATTGGCCAGAGGGGCCACCAGCATTTTCTTTCATATAATAGTGCGTGTGTGTTTTTCACACCTCTGTTTCAAAATCTTTTTCTTTTGCCTACAGAAGACGCCTTTGCAGAACTATGGCTTTGACTTCAGTGCTCATGTCATGTTCTTTATGTGCTACTACAATAGCACTCACAAGTTTTTTTTGTAATAGTTTTTAATATGCCTATGTGTTTACTAAACTCTATGCTCCTCCAGAACAGGAATTGTGTCTCAGTCATCTTTATAGCTCTTTCACTGAGCTTAGCAACAGTAAGTGGACAATAAATGCTTGTTTAATGATGATTCTACAGTACGTAAGGACACAATTGTAATGGGTAATGGAGTCCAGAGAAGTCTACTGTGTAACTTAGTTAAAGTAGACTCAAGTATGAGACCATTCTGTGTGGCATGGGCCCAGCTCCCACTTGGAGGGACCAGCGGAGAGCGACACAGGACCCACACCTATGGATAGGTTCTCCCGTGGGGAATCAGGCCTGCATTTTACCTAGGCCACTTTGAGACATGCTTTTTGCTAAAACTCCCTCATCCTGAATTGAGGCAACAAATGTTTACTGCATATCTCTAAAGTAACTTCCTAAAGTCCATGCTAAACCTTCCAAGGACAGACAAATGAAACCAGTTCAACCACTTGCCCCTCTACATTTTCAAATTCTTTCCTTCTTTCTCAATGTAATTAGCAACATTCTCTCCTTTGTTATCTGTAAGAGGTAATCACCTACAGTGATCCTGTGCATAGTCAATGAGGACCTGTGCATAGTAAATGAAGACCACCCTCAAAGTGTGTCTAGAAAGACAATAAAAGCCTGTCAAGGTTAAGGGTCAGCGCCCTTCTCCTTTGAGAGATCGGCCACCTTTCCTCCCCAAGCAGATCATATCTTGATAGACTTATTCTCACCCATGGCAGCCAAGGGGGTCCTGTGGTGGAGCTCCCCCACACTCAAGTTTGTATTGTTAGACAGTGTTCCAAAATGAAATGACTGATAAAGAGATTAATAAGGTAATTTTAGGTAGAGGTGGAAGTGGGGTACTCCTTAAGAAGATCTTATATCTCTGTTTTGTTTAGTCAAATTAACTTCAAAAATTTTTTAAGATAGCTTAATGATTAATTTTTTGTTTTCCTGGGGTACAATTAAGTACTAAACTCTGAGGTATAGCCTTTATTTGATATAGATCTTAATGGATTATATGTGTGTATATGTGTAATACAGAGTAATTATGTAAAATACTTTGTGAACTATTTAGAACAGCATCTAACTGACACGAAGTGCTGTATAAAGTTCAAAGAAGGGATGAAGCAATGTTGATCAAATTAGAATTTTAAAGGCTTTGTGCATTGAACTACTTGTGAAAACTTTTTGTTGTGACAAACAAATCTGAGAGAAGTCAGTTACTTAATAAAGTTTTTTTTCTGGTGCAGTCCCATATGGATGTTCTTAGTTGGTACTTAGTCTTTGACATGATCTTTCCAGAACAGAGGATCCCTTCACCTTGTAACTCTGACCTTCTCTTGGACCTCCTGCTTGTCTGGATTTAGCTTATTGCTGGGAGAAAGAAAAAAAAGAGGGAGAAGAAGGTACTCTCACTTCTTTTCTCCTTATCCTGAAAGTGACAAGTGTTATTCCACTCAAATTCCATTGGTGACATCTAGCCACCTGACCGTGTCAAATGAAAGGGAGAATGAGGATTACAGTCTTGCTATGTGTATCAGAGGAGGAGGAAATTAACCTGATGAAGAGCTGACCAGTCCCTGCCAGTGCTGGTCCCACTGCAAAGAGACAATCCCAAAATCCATCCAATGGACAAATGCAATTTGAAATATAAAATCTCCAGGAGATATGCAGTTCTCTTTCAGGTACAGTTATGACTTTCCATGTTCTGCTTGTTTTTGACCTGAAGACAGGTCCTCTCTGCTACCTCCCACCACCACCTCTGCCATTTAGCATGCAATGATGGGGGAGAGAGGGTGACTGCAATGCAAGCTCCCATTTAAAAAGGCAACGATGAGAAGCTCATAGGAGTTTGGCTGTCATTATTTCAATAATAAAGTCCAGTGGGGCTGTGAAATACATTTGTCTGCTCACCAGGGAAATTTCTCCATAGTCCTGACTTACACATTCTGCAAGATTCTGTCCCCTTATTTATTATTTATTATTCATCTTGGTCCCTAATGCCTTCAGTCTTTGGGAGCTTCTTCCATATTCTCTTCGGCCACCTGTGAAGAGGGTATTAGACGGTATGCTCTCATTGTGTGTTGTGTATTATGCCCTACTTCATGATTCTTCAAGTTTGGGCGCCTTTGAAGTTGAAACAGTTGATTTGTTGCTATTGTTTGGGTTATTTTTTGAGGGTGGACAGTGAAAGTCCCACACGCTTTTGTTAAATCTTGACCTGTTTTCTTTCCTTTGGTTCTCTGTGCCAGTAATTACACCTGAAGTTCTTTTATTTATTTACTTCTTTATTTCTTTGTTTCCTCATCCTTATTCTCATTCTACCTTAACTTAATGACTTGGGTGGGGAGGTTGTATGATTAATTTGTGACACAAGACTGAGACACTTTCAACTAAAAAGACTTTATTGGAATTTTGAAGCTCATAGCTTTGTTGAAACTTATCTGTCTTATTCAGGTGTCTGGAAAGAAACATCATTTTCGACTAAGTAAACACTTTGACTCTCTATTTTCTTTAATATCTGTCTCAAAATAAGCTGATTCTTACCTGAAGTCCTCTCTTTCTTACACCTTGCAAAAACAAGCCCATAATATTCTGGCATTTTCCAACAACTTCCTTAAAAGCTATAGTCTTGGGAGGTATAGTCTTGGGAGGCACATATTCTATCTTCCAAATTTTCAGTTTTACCAAATATTTTCCATGGTATAATGTGAGTTTCCAACTTCCCAGCCTACTGTATCTATTTTCTTGACTCCCATTGCTTGACTTCTAAACCAGAATCATACATTTCATATTTGTTGTTACAGAAGAACCCTATTCCTGGTAAGAATTTCTGTTTTAAGTTGAGTGAATAATGAAAGTAGTTATAACAAAACCTCTAAAATTTCAGTAACTTAAAGGTTTATTTATTGCTACTCTACCCGTTTCTCTCAGGAATGATTCACTCTAGCAGAATTGATTTTTTTCCTTGTCTGTGTGTCTGAGTTCCCTAGATATTTCTCTTGATTGAATTACTTGCACCCTCCTTCCAGCTGAGTTATTGTCTATAGTGTGGTGTTTCCTGTCACCCAAAAGGCCATGGAAGTCTTAGAATTATGGACTCAGGTTTGACAGAGGGTTGGGTCAGTTGGAAACTGTCAATCTCTGGTATGTCCTAACATTTTTATGCCCGAGCTCTCCAAAGATGAACATACAAATTTTATACTCCCTCACTTCCTTCGCCTACTAGTTCCAATATTTTAAAGTGGAAGGTCCGTTATTATGCATTCCATTATGTTTCTGTCCATGGAATAAAATCATGACACAAGAAAGCATGAGAACTGAAGGAAGGAAGGGGAAGAAAGAGAAACAGGGATAAGAGCGCGGCATACTCACCTGACTCTTTCACCAGACTCTAAGCTGCTTTCCAACAGGGTCTTTATCTATAAAATTCCAGCACTGGGCATGGCGATTTGTCCAGAGAATGTACTTAGTTCTGTTCCCTTGAAGTGTGGTATTGAGGAGCACAAACTCTGAAGTCAGATTGTCATTGCTTAAGTCTCTACTTCGCCAGTTGTTGTGGGTCTTGGTCAAGTTAGTACATCTTTCTGTGCCTCAAACTCATTATCTGAAAAACTGGGAAGACAGTGATGTGCACATCATAGGACTATCATGAGACTTAACTGAGGTAATAAATGTAAAGGGCTAAAATAATGCCTGAACCCATAGTAAACTTTCAATAAAGGTTAATCACAATTTTAAGATACAGCACAGCATGGTAGTTGAAAGGATTCTGAAACCAGGTTATCTGAGTTCTAATCCCTGTTGTACTCATTCCTCCTAATTTTTTCAAGGTGATCTTAACTTCTTTATGCCAGTTCTACATGCCAAACATTAAATAAACACTAATATTATATTGAGTGACTGAGTGAATAAACAATTCAAAAGGTAATTTTAGTTCAAGGTAAGGAGGTAAAACAATGCTAATTAGCATATCTGATTTTGGTTTGTTGTTTTTTTTTACATTGATATTAACATGAAATGGTCCATTACGTGTACCTAGTTTATAAGCCATAGGACAAGTCTATGTCTTATCTTGCTTTTCCATTGACTCCCACCCCCAGACCATGTAATCCAAATGACTAGAAATCACAATGCCAGAAGGAAGCTGTAGAAATACCTTTGATTATTTAAAACAAAACAAAACAAAACAAGAAAACAGCAAGCATTTCCCCAGTTAGCCAAGTCTTACACACAGAAGTACATGGGAAAGGAGATGGACTGGCATGATTTTATAGGGAAGAAAGAATTAGATTTAAGAGCTTTGCTATTGCTCATCTCACATTACCCAGGAGAAACTGAAAAAAAAAAAAAGGAAGAAGAAGAATATCCTAGAAAACTACATAGCCATTTTTAATATGAAAGAATTCTAGTGACTTATTTCTGACGGCAGTAATGTTTCATAGTTTCTGACGGTATAAAGCTTGCTAAGAAAAAAAGATACCACCACCCACATTTTGTCTGGAGTTAATATGTATTTTTTCCTCTTGTCAGAGTGTGGGAGGCTCTCTGTTTATATAATTACAGCTTTCACAAATCGTTTAAATAGACATGAGCAAAGAAGTGAAATTGCATATGGAGTATTTGGATGACACTGAATCTGTCAGGTCTATGGGGTTTTCTTAGAAAAACTGAGATTTTTTTGACTCTCACTTGGATGGAACTGGGCTTTGCTAAAGGTTCAAAAACAGCTTTTCTGTGTTGCTGACAATCTTGATAATAGTCCTGATGAATTATCTGCACTAAACAAGCTCCCCAGACCAACTGAATTCACTTCTGTTGAGGAGATTTGGAGAAAATAAATGAGCTATGTATTTTCCTGCAGCCTGAGGATAAGGAGGAAAGGGAGCCCTGACCAAGCTTGCAACCCTTTTTCTCGTACTAATGGGCTATCTTTTAACCATATTAAAAAGTAAAGAATTAAATATAAGTATCAATGAGGAGCAGGAGGCAAAGATAAATTTGGGCTTGTGTTTTGAGGGGCAAACATTCACTTTCATTCACCTTTTCTCATTTTACTGAATAGGTAAATGTAATTACGAATATCTTTTTCAACATTCTTTTTTATCATGTTTCATATTTTAAAGTCTGTTCAAAGTTATTTTTTATTTCTAAACAGCTTGACTGAAGTTAAATAGATATACATTAATCTACACATTTTAAAAATATGCAAATTGATAAGTTCTGACATTATATGAGGTATGTCCAGAAAGTATCCAGCCACACCCTTTGCGAAATGGAGACATTTATTGAAGAAGATACAGGAAACATTGTACATAGGACAGTGATGCCTCAGTCCCCTTCATGGTAGGCACCTTGGGACCTCACACAGTTCTCCCAATCGCCATCACCTGCCTGTCATATTTTCCTGAATCTCATCAATGTCTAAAATCTCTTCCCTTTCAAATGTGATTTTAGTTTAGGGGAAATACCAGAAGTTGCAGCGTGATAAATCTGGGCTGTAGGGGGACTGAATCACCTGGGTGATTTGATGTTTTACCAAAGACTTTGCCCAAGATGTGGTGCCTGAACAGGTGCATTGTCATGATGAAGCTGCCAATCACCAGTCGCCCATTGCTGCTGCCTTCTGAGTCAAACAAATAGTTTCCGGGGAGGAATGTTCAAGCTTACCACAAAATTTGATGCAGATTCGTTGCTCTACTCAGTCATTTTGAATGTGGCGGACACACAGTACACAAGCTTACTCAGTGATGTCTATCACCCCACTGACTAGTACAGTGAAGTAGTCAGTATTCACATATGTGCATTCCAATCCACTCTCCTTGGCTGCCAGGTTACATCAATGCCAAGCAAACTGTGCTTTTTATATTAACAATGGCTGGACATTTTCTGGATAGACCTTCATATACATTGGTGAAGCCACTTAACATTGTGAGTTTTTTTGTCATACATTTTACTTTTAAATATGTTAAAAATTTCACATTAAATTGTTATTATTTTGTATAACTATTTATATTTAAAAGATTTAAATAATAAGAACGTATTCTTATTTATTTTCCCATGTAGTTACTATTTATTATGATCTTTATTCTTTCTGTAGATCCACAGTTCAAACTGGTACTATTTGTTTCTTCTGATGATCTTCCTTTAACATTTTCGATAGAGCAGGTTTGCTGATGATGAATTCTTTCAGCATATTTCTGTCTGAAAAAGCCTTTATTTTGTCTGTCTTTCTTTTAAAGATTTTATTTATTTTTAGAGAGACAGGAAGGAAAGGAGAAAGAGAAAGAGAGAAACATCAATGTGTGATTGCCTCTTGCACGCTCCTTATTGGGAACCTGGCCTGCAACCCAGGCATGTGCCTTAACTAGGAATCAAACCGGCTACCCTTTGGTTCGCAGGCCAGTGCTCAATCTACTGAGCCACACCAGCCAGTGCTGTCGTTTTGACAGATGTTTTCATTGGGTGTAGAATTTGAGTTGTATCTCCTCACTTATAGTCTTCCTAACAAGAATCATTTTTTTCTTTAGTATGTAACATTACTTTTTCCTCTGGATGCTTTTATGATTTTCTTTATACTACTGGTTATTAGCTTTATGCTTACAAAGTGCCTCAGTATAGATTTTTTTTCATGTTTCTTAAACATGGGTTTGCTTAGCTTTTTTGGATCTATGGTTTATACTTTTTATTAAATTCAGAAAAGAAAATTCAATCATTACTTTTCAATTGTCTTTTTCTGTCATGTCCCCTCCTTTTCTTTTTTTCCAAGACTTTCAATTATGTATTTGAATTCTTGAAATTGACCCATAGCCTATTGCTTCCTCATAGTCTATCTGCTTTTTGTGTCACTTTTTCCTGTGTGTTTCATTTTGGATAGTTTTTATTGAGCTTTTTTCAAATTCACTAATATTTTCTTCCACAATGTCTAATCTGCCTTTCTTCTGTAAAGTTGTCTAGGTGTCTTTTTCATATAACTTATTTAACATGTTCAATAGTCCCTGTACATGTTTTAAACAGCAAATATGATTATAATAACTATTTTACTATTATTTTCTACTAATTCAAACATGTATGTCAATTCTGGGTCTATTTCAATTGTTTTTTCTCCTTATTGTGTCATATTTCTTGCTTCTCTGCATATCTGATAGTTTCTTACTGAATGCCTGAGATTACAAATTTCACATTGTCATATGCTAGGTATTTTTTAATATATTTTATTGATTATGCTATTACAGTTGTCCCAATTTTCCCCCTTTATCTTGTCTACCTGGTACCCCTGTTCCCTCCAGCATTCCCCCCTTAGTTCATGTCCATGGATCATGCATATAAGTTCTTTGGCATTACATTTACTATACTATTTTTAACCTCCCCCTGTCTATTTTGTGCCTACCAATTTATGCTTCATAATCTGTGCACCTTTTCCACCACTATCACCCTTTCCCCTCCCAATTGATAACCCTCCAAGTGATGTCCATATCTACGATTCTGTTCATGTTCTGCTTGTTTACTTTGGTTTTTTTATTCAGCTGTTGATAGTTGTGAGTTTGTTGTCATTTTAATGATCATAGCTTTGATTGTCTTCTTTTTCTTAAATCAGTCCCTTTAACATTTCATATAATAAGGGCTTGGTAATGATGAACTCTTTTAGCTTTACCTAATGTGGGAAGCACTTTCTCTGCTCTTCCGTTCTAAATGATACAGGGAACCAACAGTGGAGGCGATGACACTGAGTATCAAATCAATGATTTGGGACATAAGGAAGAAAATAGCATTTAATCAGAACAGCAAGAAGAAAAAAGAACTAAAAAAAAAAAAAAGAAGAGAATAAGAAGCTTCTAGGACATCTCCAAATGTACCAACATCTGAATCATAGGAATGCCAGAAGTAGAAGAGGTAGAACAAGAAATTCAACTTATTTGAAAAAATAATGAAAGAAAACCTCCTTAATTTGGTGAAAGAAATAGATATACAAGTCCAGGAAGCACAGAGAGTCCCAAACAGTTTGGATTCAAAGAGGACCACAACAAGAAACATCATAATTAAAATGTCATAGGTTAATGATAAAAAGAGAATCTTAAAAGCAGCAGGAGAAAAGGAGACAGTTACCTATAAAAGTGTTCCCATAAAACGATTAGTTGATTTCTCAAAAGAAACTTTGCAAGCAAGAAGGAACTGACAAGTATTATTCAAAGTGATGAAAAGCACAGATATACAAGGTAGATTACTCTATCCAGCAAAGCTCTCTGCTGGCTATTTCTTTGTTCCTACAAATATCCTCAAATTTTCTTCAGGGGCACAGTTAATTACTTGGAAATAGTTTGATATTTTCAGGTCTTGCTTTTAAATATGTGTTTAGCATGACCAGAGCATAACTAATCTAGGGCTAATTATACTCCACAATTTAAATGACACTCAACTGAGTACTTTACTAAATGCCCCATAAGTTATAGGATTTTCTAAGGCTGGTTGAATAGGTGATATTCATGGTCCTATGGGAATACTATTTCTTATAATTATTGTTTCCCTTAATATTAAGTAATTTCCTCACATGCATGATCAATACTCTGCTAAATGCTTGAGAAGAGTTTTCTGAAAATCTCTAAAAATGTAGAGCCTTTTTTTCTCAAAATCTGTCAAAACTGTATGCTGGAATAAGGATAGGGTCAACCTCATTTTTCCCATCCAATTCTCCAAATTGCATGACATCAAATGTCTTGAAAATCAGTGTTTAATATACGTTACTCCATCATATGGAGTTGTGGAAAAAATACTCCATGGATTTTTAATCATTTTTCAGAATATAAATTTTTCATAGCTTGAAGTGATTTAATGAATCACCTAGCATGCAATTGATTACCTCATTTTCAGAGGAAATTCTTATACTTAGCAAGAGCAAGTGAGCCAGCCAAGGACTCACTGTAGTAATAGTCCAATTATCCTTCTGGGAAGATGGTGCCTCTATGAATTAAAAGTGGCAAGAGTCAAAAAGAAAGTTCTAAAGATTTCTGCTGCCCTTTTCTTTTATTCTGTACCAAGTAACAAATCCCAAAATTACCAGCCAATTAATTTTTCTTTTCCTTTCCCTAGAAGGGTATAGGTCTCTCCCTTCTTTTAAATTTAACTTCTTGAAGAAATTGTACTACTGTCTTTATCTTATTTTCATCAGCGTTCATCTGTAGACTTCTGCTTCTCCAACTTTCCCTGCATGGGTTGGTAAATTTTCTTTTCCCTTTCTAAGGATCCAGATGAAGTATAAATTTTATTGCATGGGATTTATTATAATGTACAGTTAGTTGAGGTTTAATAAAGAGATATGTATCTGATTTTTTATGATCTTGTTCAAGTTCTTTATAATGCTTATTAATAATTTGCCTCATTTATACAACAAATATCTATTGAGGAGCAATTATGTACCTGACATTATGATAGACATTGGGTGGATAATGGCAAATAAGAAGGGACATTTTGTCAAGAAATTAACAGTTGACTTGTTTAGTAATTTTTTAGGAAATTAAGAAAATATATAGGTCTTGTTGATAGAATCACTAATATTAGTTTATCTGCATTTGAACTTTAGGAACTGCTGCTTATGCCTTTAATTTAGTAATCATACATTTCCTTGTATTGTTAGTTATAATTTTGTGTATGTAGAGAATATCTAACAGGTATTATTTGTAATTTAATTGGGACTTTCACTCATGGTATTGTTGAATAAGGTCCTACTGGACCCAATGCACATGACAGTTATAATTCTGGAGTGTGCATGCACACACACACACACACACACACACACACACACACACTGACCTGAAGGGTTGCGAAAGTGAACAAAAACAGGTGGCTTCTGAAGGATAGTAGAGAGAATAAAAACAGCAAGGGGTAAATTTATCTTTCTTACAGATTTAACTTGAGAAACAATCAAAGTAGGCACCATTTTGAACAGCCAAAACTCCAGCAGAAACCACAGTCTTCCTGCTTGAAAAGCTACAGGATTGAGTGAGGAGTAACCAGTTTTGGGGAAGTGAGGAGAAACCTTGGAGAGGAGAGATTAAGAGAAAACAGAGCCTAGTTTTATATAGATATATATATGCCATCCGAATCCATGGCTGACTGATGAATCACAATTTGGGAAGAAGACTTGTCTCTAGATGGGCTTATTAAGATAATCTTCTCTGAAAACTCATCCATCTTAGATTGAAGGAAGAAAAATATTTTTTTTTTGCCCCTAAGTCACAGACATGTTTTATAATTCAGTGATAATCAGCAGCTCCTACATGAAGAATTATCAAGGGCTTGCTAGGTCCTAAATAAAATGATATTATTTTCTGAGTATACTGTTGTTTCTTGTGAAGAATTCTACAATGTGTGGGAAGACAGAATTTGGGTATTTTGGGGCCCTTAGGTATTTGGGTATTTTGGGGCCATTATTCATTAATAATGAATAAATATCATTATTATTGCATCAAATTGTCAAGAGTAACCTTTAAAACACCACCGTGTTTACCCCATGGCAGTGGAGACATTGGTGTGAGCACTGGGCTTGTCCCTGCAGAACCATACATTTTCTCTATGGTTGAGACTGCCAGCATGAAGACAGTGCAAAACTACAGAGGCAAATTGAGTTGGGGAAAGAAGAATATGGTTCTCTGATATGTACATCTTATTTCTAGCCTCACTGTGTACTTCTAACCTAGTTCAAATACTTCCTTTTCTGGGCTTTAGTATTCAGTAATGCCTTTTTTATAGATTGATATCTTCCCAGTTTTAGCCCTGTACCTTTCACTTACTGCTTATCATATTTATATCTGGAGTATTCAAATTTGTAATTAGTAAACATCATTAAAATCTTATTTTGCATATTAATGCATATGATATTTTCTTTTATTCAACAGATCAACACCTTTCTTACTTTCATTAAAAAATGGAAGTCTGTACAATAGTAGAATGGCACCTACTAAAAAGTACTTTTTTACATTAGGAAAGTATAAGGCAGCAAAGCTACTAGTTTGCAGTGGTGACAAGGTGTGTTAACTTCCCGCTCTTTCTTTTTTGCTTAGGAATACAAGGCAGACTTGCCAGTAACAATTTCCAGAGTAATTTTTAAAAACCTGTGATTCCTTCTTTTATTAGTTTTAATAAAGAGTCATTGCTCCCTAAGCTTCCTTGGAAAATTATTACCTATCAGCAAGATAGAAGGCAAACATGTATGATATTGACAGCAGTAGAAAGTAGGTCCCTAATGATGACAATTAAGAGGTGAAAGTTACTTTTTAAAAAATATGATCAAACCTAAATTAAGTTCCTTCTGAAGATATAACTTGAGTTCTAGAGAATTGGGAATTGAAACTAGTAGTGAGAAACTGATTTAATAGTTTAACTTAGAAGCAGAGGATTTGCTTTGATAAATAGTAAAATTTTGATCTAGGGAAAAAAAAGACTTCACAGTACTTGAACCATCCCAATCTATGTATTCGTTCACTGATAAAATTTTCATTAACAATGATTTTTTTCTCATAAAATATAAATACAGTATATCATTACTGTGAGACAGTATAAGGACTGTAGACTTCTCCCTGTGTACTGAAATGAAGGTAAAATCATTGTGTTATTTCAGACAAATGTTGATGTTCTTCTGCTTGTCTGTAATGATTTACATATTTAGTTAGGCAATTTAGATCAGGTCTGGAATTTGTCAGATGTGTTGTTATGCCTATAGAATCCAATACTTAGTGTTGGTGTTGGGGACAAGTTCAACACCATATAATCATCTTATTGTACTATCCTTCACTGTGTGTATAGGAAGTACAATTCAACTTGCCATGCAATAAATGTTATAATGTAATAGGCCATTTTATAGTGGCGTCTAAGATATATAAGGCAGAACCATTAGATGAGAATGACTGAATAGAGGGCTTATAAGCTTGCTGGATGAACAAATGAATGAATAAATGAAATGTATTGCCTTTATCAGGTCAGGCTTGCTTTTAAGTCCTCATGGAAATCTAAGCTCCCCTGAAGTCCATCTTTGATATGAACATTGGGTGTTCTACAGAGAAGCTGTATTCTTCGTGGCTTAGTTTATTATGTCAGGTGCATGAAACTTGAGTGGGGTAATGAGTCAGAAGCCATGAACTCTTGCAGAACTTGTAAAGAGGAAACTTCCATAATGCATCCTTCTGTGTCAAATGTGGCTAACAATGTCTGAAGAAGTTGAAATGGCCCCCAGTGTAAGGAAACTGGGAGAAGAAGAGGAGGAAGCTGGTAAGTTTGCTGTTGCTAAAGCAATTTTTTATAGCCTCGACCCTTCTCTAATGCCAGGCAGCTTAGTGGGAGAGCTACAAATTATTGTCAACATGTTATCCAATAATTTTTTTAAACCATCATCTCAATGTCATTCTTTGGGAGAAGTGAATGGGGAGAAATAATTCAGGTTTGAAAGCAATTGTCTAAATTTACAGTTGTATGTGGTCAAACAACTATTGACGCTTGAGAGTTTCCAATTGCTGGTAATAGACTGGAAAAAAGATAATGTGTTTGATCGATCAGCATGAACAAATTTCATTTAAGGGATCAATAACAGTTTATACTTGACAGAGCTGAGGGACCACATTTATTTTTTCCTTTGATTGAATAAATGTTTTCATTGGAACTGCAAATGTAAAGCAATCCTAACCATTTCTTAACTTGAGGCACAGCTCTAGTTACAGTGTTATTGCAAGCAATGTGTATTTAAAACTAATATACAGAAAAGTGGATAGCCAGGGGCTGGAGCAGTTGAATGAGACTAATGTACAGTTTATTAAAACACAACACATGGCAAGAGAAATGTTTCATTTTCTTGGTGTCAAGCAATGGAAAAAATTGGAGAGAGACATCACATTTCATGGGGCTAAGCTTTTTTGTGTTTTGTTTTATTTTGTTTGTCTTACCCTCTTTTTATTAAGATTAAATCCTTCAATGGATAAAATAAATTATGAAAAATATGAAATAGTGAAAAAGAATCAAATACCTGTGACCAATAACCCCAGGGTGAATCTTTTAATAGCATGTTCTGCACAGCCTGCTCTGGCAATCTGTACACACATCTGGTAGCTCTTTTTCCCTAAAGCCATCTTCCTACCAAATAGGGCATCTAGCTCAGTAAATGTTTGTTGAGTGAATAAATGGTTAAATCAATGCCTACTGACAATAACTTCCTACCAAATGGCCTCATAGCCGATGTCAATTCATAGCACTTGATTTGGACTCAGTAGTTGCATCTGAGTTCTGGCTGCCTGCATGCAGTGCAAAATAAAGCACTGCTCACTTCTTAGGTGGAAGAATTCCATCACAGGCCATGTGTGACTCAGCTAAAGATGATTGACCCTTGAAGAACATGGTTTGAACTGCATGGGCGTACTTATACACAGATTATTTTTCAGTAAATATGTATAGAACTATGTTATTTTCTCTTCCTTATGATTTTTAATAACATTTCCTTTTCTCTAACTTACTTTATTTTAAGAATACAATACATAATACATATAACATACATAATATGTGTTGATTGACAGTTTAGGTTATCTGTCATTCTTCCAGTCAACAATTGGCTATTGGTAGTTACTATGTTTTGAGGGGGTCAAAAGTTATACATGGATTTTCAACTGTGTAGGGATTTTCAACTGTGCAGAGAGTTTTCAACCCCTAACTCTCATGTTGTCCAAAGATCAACTGTATTAGCTAAGGAGTAAGGTTTCCCACTGAATGTCTAAAAAACAATAGGTAGGTCTTTTGGTAGTTCTGGTTACAAAACAGGCATTTTGAACAGGAATCCCCTGATCATTTTTTTCTTTCACATTAAAGAGAAATGGTCCTTTTTCTTTAAAACATAAGTTTCCAACTGACAAGCTGGGAGTCATTTTTATTTAGCCTTTAGGATCATTTCCTCCCCAGGATATTCATATCCACTACTCTAAGTACATCTCTGGCAGTGCAAAGCACAAGTAAGGCGCACAGCCTTCTCTCTGCCAAAGTTTTATTAGTAGTAAGCTCACCCCAGAGGCTTTGGGTGAATGACGGTCCAAATAACTCTGACAATCTATGTTTATTTTCACAAACACATAGTGATACAAGTTAAAGGAACACAACTATCAAAATATTTTTTGTAACTACTTTCGAATCAGGTGACACTTAGAAAAGGAAGGGGCAAAGTTTTCTCAGCAAAGCATTTTTTTCCTCTGAACAATGTATAAAAATTCCTCCCCGAAGAGGCTGGAGTTGCATCGCCCTGTGATTAAGTTCCCGATGATACAGATGACAAGCGTGCCTTGAAATGTGGGGGGAATGCCAATAATACGTGCAGCATCTTGTTCCAGCTGCCTCAGCCAGCTCCACATTCCCCGCATGTGCCTCCGAGTAAGAGCTGAGATGGTGAGAAGCTGCTCCTGAGAAGGAGAGCTGTGCCAGGTCTATTTTAGGCACTGAGGCTTTGAATTGTTTAAAATGCATATTGTTTGTGTACATCTCACAAAGGAAAATGCCAGCTCTGAATGCCCTGGGCTGCTTATATGTCAAATGATTAAGTCTTCAAGTCCTACAGCCGAGGGGTCATTATCAATGGTTCTTCCAGGTCAGGGTATACACAGCAGAGTTTGAGGCAATGGTTGACCTTTTGATGGCACTTCAGGGTAACCCAGCTTCTTAGGGCAGAAATAATCATTTTTAATTTGTTTTTCTGAGTTCTATTTGTTTAAGAATGCAAATGTATTATAACATATATGACTTACAGATATTCTTTTGGGAAGGAAAAAGCAGTTTCCATAGCATTTCTCCTTCTTTTCTAAACAAAACAGTTAATGAAGGAAAAGAGATGACAAAATAAATAGTAGAGGTTAGTCAATTATTATCTGCTACTTGGCAGTTTGGGATGAACACTTTAAAACTATATATTTCTCTTGTGAAGTCTGAGCTCCCTCAGTATTATTAAACATTCTTTCTTATCTTCCTCATATATTTGCTAAAATGTTAAATGGGTTGATGATGCTTTAAAAAGCCTTCCAACTATTTATATACTATTTGTCTTTAAATCAGGGTTTGTTTATTTTTGAAGGAATGAGGGTCCATACTATGCTTCTTTTGGAATGAATTAAGCTCTAATATCACAGTGCACTTTTCACATTTGTGGGAGTATATATAAAGCTGAATATGGAGTGAAATAATAAACAATACTCATGGTTTCAATCAGCTTCATTCTATTGCTATCAACTAGCATCTACTATTCTTCACACACTGTGAAATTAAAAAATAAAACCTGCAGCTTATAACTTAACTAGAGAAATAAGGCAGAAATAATACACTGGTGAGCAACATTTAATTGCATTTTTCTAAATTATTTATTCAAATGATTATTTGATGTTGCATGAGTGACATGTTTTGTTTTTAGTGAAAATTCACAGTAGTCTTGTAGATGGTATAAGGTCTCCGAACAATGTGCGATAAAACATGGCTTTCCATAACAATAGCTATTGTAACAGTTAAGGTAACATTAGCTACTTTAAAAGCAATAGTCACAAATGTAAAATAGCACAAATACAATAAAGATTTATGTTTTGGTTTCATAAAATTCAAAACAGGTGTTCAGGATCAGTGGATTCCTTTCCTGTAAGTGGTGATTCAAGGAGCAAGACCCCTTCTATGTTGTGGTTTTCGCCTTCTTCAAGCCCAGCACCCAAAGACCGCCAAGAACTCGCTCTGGCTGGCAGGGAGAGAAAGAACGAGGAGGACTTTGTGTGGGAGGTTTTATGTGGGTCAGTCACTTCCACTCAGAAGTCATTCAAAACAAGCCAAAAACCCATAGATACAGAGAACAGAATGTTGATTACCAGAGAGGAAGAGGGATGGGGCAGGACAAAGAAGGTAACAGGGTCAAATACAAGGTGACAAAAGGAGACTAGAGTTTGGGCAGTGAGTGCACAATAGAGTATACTTTATTGTCATTTTATGAAGTTGTACACTTGAAATATTTATGTTATTAACCAATGCTACTGCAATAAACCGAATAATAAAAAAAGGTTAAGTCATTCACTAGAGCTTAGTTCAGTGGCCACACCCACTGCAAGGAAAAAGAGGGAAATAAAATATATAACTGTGTTCTGAGGAAGAAGAAATGGGTTTGGTGATGATCTAGCCTGTGTCTGGCACAGCTCTCATACTTTAAAATGACATCACATTATTTTTAGTTCCAGTGATGATAAACTCCATGGTTTATGTGATAGCTTATATAGCAATCCCCAGAAGAAATGCATTTACTTCTTCCAAAGTAAGAGATTTTGAATAACTGCACTTTGAACTGTCTGAAGTGATGCATACACTTTTGGAAGAAGATATGGCAAAGGTCCCAGCCCCCTTGGAGAATCGCTGCAACCATGGAGAGAGGTGATGGAAGCAGAAGTCAGCTCTGTCGCAAACCTTATGTTGGGTCTCTGGCTTCCAGACAACCTGGGTTTCTATCCAGACACAAGGAATGGCCACGCTTGAAAGCAAGTGATCCTATCTAATATGTTCCCGTTGACTTGGCTACCAAGACACCAGCTATTTAGACAGTAAGTGGTAAACACTTTCAAACAAATTCTGGTTTTTAGTAGCTGATCCCATTTTCTTTTGATCTTTCAACATAGTATAATGAGTTTTATATATAGATAAATGACAGTAGCGTGGATATAATTAACAAAGCATGTAGCTGAGTCATTATTTTGAATCTCATTTAATTTAATCATTTAAAGGGTTTTATACTTATTTAAAATATGTCATTATTCCTATTGTTAAACCTATTAGCTTTGCTACGTCACATCTCCTTATTGCTCCAGCTGTTTTCTTGTCCTTTTTTTCTTTTCTTTCTCTTTCTCATGTTCCTTAACCTCTGACCCTTAGACTAATAAATTAAGTTCCCAGTATCTGGAAGTGCTGTCTGTTCCTGAGTTGTAATGAATGCCTCCTCATTAATCAGAGAGCAGAGATCCTGATGGAGATGCCCCCTTTTCTGCAAGGAACGAGATGTCACAGTGCTGTCAGCGGCTTCTGCTGGGCCTTTGGTCTTGGGAACAGCACACACGTAAAATCCATGAGAAAGGTGCAAGGCTTATATAGACACTGACCAAAATGGTAGTATTGAGATTATAAAGCCTATGTTGGTTTTATAAATGAAAAAAGATTAAATTTTTATTTAAAGCAATGGGAGTCCTTTATAATGACTATTTTTCTATGTACTTTACCTATTTCAGAAGGGTATATTAAAATTTCTCTAAGAAGCTGAGAAATACAATTTGTATTTGTTATACTGAGATTGATGAGGTAAAAAACTTGCTAAATTCATCTTAGACTTCCAGACCTCAGGGCAATTAAGTATCACGAATATCTGTTGATTTCTTCATTTCAAAATAAATAGTAAAAAATGACTAAAATTTTAAAAAGTAATTGCTTCTCTAGTCATTTGGCTAAAGTACTATTGAAATAAGTTTTTTTCTCCATTGAAATTAAGAGTTTGTTGCCTGAGTGTAAATCACAGACTTCTGAAACATGGATACTCTGGATAACGACACACTGTCCACATCCTCAAAGTCCAGCACTGGCTGCTGTGATGGCTGCTGTCTATTGTGACTCCATGCTGTCAAGAGATGATTGGATCTAATGTTTCCATGCAGGAATTTCTTCCTGGTATTTCTCGAGAGAGTTATATGTTTTTCTGAGTCCCAAATTCTGAGAAAAGTCAATTCAGAAATTGAGAAAATGGAAAAAAAGAGTTATAATTCTACAGGAATTATAAGTAAAACAATCAATATGGAAACATTGTGGAGATGACTTCAAGTCAAAAGTGAGAGTAGGAATCCTGATATGTGGAGTCCACCAATAAAGTGGATGTTTCCTGGAACCAGGGCAGGAGCAGGAGGGGAGAAGTGGCCACTGTTCTGAGGAGTCGGTTGTAGGATAGTTGCCAGGTCACAAAGGTGTGTGTGGTTATGTGACTGTGGTTCATCATTCTTCCCAATAAAATAAATATTAATATGCTCATACAAACAGTATAATTTATATAAATTATGCAAGTGATAGTCCAAAAGTAAACATGTTTTGGAAACAAGATAAGTTCTTAAGTTAGTAATTTCTAAGTCTGATTCTGTGTAGTGCCTTTAACCTTGCTGGCAGATCAGAATGTTACTTTGTTCAAATACCACTGGCACTTTTCAGTGTTTGAATATATTCTATAGGTTATGTTTCTTTGTAAATAACACTGAACTTAATAATTTTGATTTATTAAATAATTTATAATATTCATAATATCAGGTAAAGAGTATAAAAATGTTGAAAGTATTTTAAAAATCAGTAACTCATTGTCAGATGTGCTTAAATGGAATAAAATATTTATTTATATTTTATCTTTTTGAACAGGAAAGTTCTGAAATTTTTAATATAACTCAATCACGGCAAATACTTCATGTTTATTTCATTATGGTCACTCATCATGACTATTATGTATAGAAAGTGTTATGAAAAATACAATAACTGAAGATTTTGAGAATTCTTGAGAACTTGCAGGATTTCCAGGTTTTCATTCCCAAATCCCGAAGATTAGTGTCTATGGAGAATCTGAAATACTATTCTATTCTCACAGTAAGTTGAAGTAAAGGAGAACCTTTAAACGCAGCAGATAGATCGAGCAATTGAACCTGTAGGGTACAGTCTGAGTAATTCCAATGTTAACAGCTCTGATGCATGCAAATTAATGTTTTTAATTCTAGCGATGACCATATGGGGGAACTAAGATACAATACTATTCTGCTCTCTGAGGATGAGATAAAAAACTTAGATGAAGGGTCTAAGGTTTAATTGTTGAGGCATTTGTTGGGAACATCAAAGTGGGTTGATTAGAACCCCATGCAGTAATTTTGAGTATCATTCAAAATAGGTTGTTTTCTATGGCCGATGTGAGATGCATGAGATATAGTGTACTCCTTGACTCAAAAAAGATTCAAGTTACACCAAATGCTTCTCTTAGAAGAATAGTGAGTCTTTATGCCGTTGGTGTCCTTAGGAAACACTCCTCTGCAGGCCTTTTTCTTCTGGATAGGGCTGAACTGGTGTGGCATTCTGTGGCTGGCTGGATACAGGACCACTTTACAAGCCTGCACTTAGTAGCTAAAGAGGTATTTTAAGACTACGAGCCTGGGAAACGAGAGGCAGCTTTCAGCTGTGTTTTACTTGATTATGTGATCAGCAAGTCATCAGGCTTGAGTGGGAGCCTGTGAGAAGACCAAGAGAAAGATTGTCTGGAACATCAGGGTGCTTTACAGTCCTATCATTATGTGAAATAGGATAAAGAGGCATGCGAGCTTTGCATCTTGTGGCAAGTGGGCTGGAGGGAACCGGTCCAAGCTGTAGCCTTGGGAAAGTCACTTGTTCTTTCTGACTTTGAAGATCTTGCTCATAAAACAAAAGACTAGGTGATTTTTGATTGAGTATATCAGTGAAGGAATTTCATTTTCTGTGCCATTTCTCTTGGTCCTTATTTACTCTGACTTGACTATTCCAATTATTTCCTAGTGTGGAGTCGTACATTTCTCTATTCCATCATCTGCATTCCTCTTATATATCTCTCTAAAACACAAATCTGAGCATTTAACTACTCTGCTTACGATCCCTCAGCGGTTTCCTGTTTCCTGTAAAATAGATTAAATTTCTTTCATGGAGCCTTTAAAGCTCTTTACGACTTGGTCCCATTTACATCTCCAACCTTGTTGCTCTTTTTCCCTCATGATACATCCGTAGTTACACCTTACCAACCCACAAACTTTGTGAATGCATGTGAAATAGACCGATTTTGCTCTAGACCGTCTCTGTATTTCTACTCATATATATTTACACTAATTATAACCCCTGAAAGAAATTCCCTTCCTCATCATTTGCTCCTAGTATTCTCTATTTCATTCTATATTCAAATCAAATAAAATATTTTCTTTGATTTCCCCCCAACAAGAAGAATCGACCATCTCTGACTTCATGCCACCATTGGCACATACTTCTATGTGATTGTACTTACTATTCTCTATTAAAATTCTTTATTCACAATTTTTCCCTCACCATCCTTAAATCTTATTTTTGTGTATTTAGTTTCTTGTGTATGTAGTGGTTGCTACCTAATAGGCTCTCAATACATGTTGGTCTGATGGAACTAGCATTAATAATTGTTAGCTTGTTAAAGGCAGGGGCCATTAATATTTTCTTCCTCATTGTCTACTCAGCACTATACACAACATCTGAAACACAATATGTGCTCATTAAGTAATTGTTAAATGAACAATACATAGATTAACGCATGTATCAGTAGGTTTTGTTTGAAGATATCCACCCGTGTTCATCTCCACTATATAGTTACTATTGTCAAGGAAGTTTTTAATTAGGAAATGATGTTAATATGATGGAATGGTAATTTATTTTGAAATATAGAATTAGTTTAACTTGGAAGAAGAAAAAGTTAAATTAAAAACAACTTGTCTTTTTAAGTTATTCATACTTAGAAAATAGGCTTAAAAACGGGTCCTTTTATGCCTCTCAGTACATACTGCATTCAAGGTCAGAAGGGTTTTTACCCTTATTCTACCATGGATGTGGTTTATTACCTTTCCTTGTGTTTTCAGTTATAATTGATATAATGTTGATCAGTTTCCTCACTTTTAAAATGGATATACTAATTTTTATTGGCTTTATAGTGATGATGTGAAGCCAATCTGTAGGGAAGTGGTTTGTTATCTATAAAGTGCCATAGAAAGGAAAGAATGTATTATTCTATTTATACAGACCCCTGATTCTAAGGTTATTCTTCATGTCTAAATCAAGTCCTCTTTTCTACACTTTAATACTAGTTTCATAAGGTCCTATCCTATAGAAATGAAGATTAACCTTTTATGTCAATTTGGGGAGGGGGTGCATATTTTACTTAATATTTTGTTCAATACTTTCAGTTTCTTCTCCACATGTATTAGCTTGGCTGCCATAACAAAACACCATAGACTTGGTGGCTTAAACAACAGCAGTTATTTCTCACAGTTCTAAGGCTGAGAAACGTGCTGGCTGATTAATTTCTGAGGAGGGCTCTTTTCTGGACTTACAGACAACAACCTTCTCTCTGTGTCCTTCCATACTATCAAGAGAGTGAGTCCTCTGGTGCCTCTACTAATTCCATATCAGATCAGGGAGCTACCATTATTACCGATTTAACCTTAATTACTCCTGTAAAGGCACTATCTCCAAATAATGTTACATTGAAGGTAGGGGCTCCAACACCTAAATTCGGGAGGGACACAATTTTGTCCATTGCATCATACCAAATAATAACCAATGGATTCTTTCTGCTGCGCCTCCAGGGTTTCAATGGATACCTGTGCTCATCTTGGTGATATGTATTTAAGTGAACTGGCAGAATATCTTTGTATATGTAAATATAAATGTATACATGTATATATATCCATATATGTGTATGTGTATATATATATTTATTTATTGCTTTATTTTTATGTTTGACTTTATCTCTAGGACTTATGAACCCCAATATTCCCATCCCAAAGCCTCTATTGGCTATGATTAAAGTTTAATCAGGTTTTTTTATTTTGGCAATGAAGAAAAAATCCTACATTTTTGTTAATGTTATGAATTAGCAGGAGATATTCAAAACAGAGTTGCCTACATGTTGTTTGAAAATTGTTTACAGCAAATAATGAACAAAGCAAATCAGATTGCCAAAGGCCTGGCTGTTGAGAAAGTGTAGCACATTATTAATTAAAATACAAGTCAGCTTTTCCAGCACTTGTAGCCCGTGGGTATCAAATGTACTCCACTTGATTGAATCAGGTAGTAGCAGCACGGGCATTTTTTATTTTGTGCTGGAAGGGATAACAAAAATGTAAAGCTGTTTTCTGCTACTTCATTTGAAAAAATATTATTTTGGAATGAAGGCCTACCAGCTGCAGCAGACAGGCAGAAATAATATAGAAATCTACATTATACCCTTGCACTGTGACTTTAAACAAGGGGTCTACAACCTCAGACACACTCATGGCATTGTGTTATAGGCAGACCTTTGTCTATGGCCAAGGAAACAGTTTCCATGGAGATGCAAGGCATTTGACAACATTCACTGTTTGGGTGAAGAAAATTAATCCAAGCAGGAGACCAGTTTATAGTTATAAGATTTCTTTTTTCTGTGCAGGAGGAGGGAAAGAAAGAGTTGAGAAGTAGCATAGAAGAAAAACATATCTGCCTTTTGGGTATTCTTTTTAACATGCTGAAGTCAGTGAAATTTTGAGAAACCACAAACTGTTTCCAGTTTCAATGCTGATGGGAATTCTCAGGTGAAAGTAAAAATAGTAAAGAGAATGTGATCTTTTATAATACACTTAAATATTTAGCACACCCCTAGGATAAATCGGGAAAAGAAATAATGCTGAGGTTTTTTATTTTTTAAATCCAAATACCATTAACTATTAAACTATACTTTTTAACTCTGCCTTGTTCCAAGTTCCTCCTGGACAAAAATCACTTTTAAGTCATTCCTACACATCCTTTATCCCTATATCTGGGGAAAAAATTGAAATAGTAGGTTTTTATAAATGTTTGTTGAATGCCATGGACATACCAACTCACGATGCTCTGTGGAAGAATAAATAAAATAATTTTAAAGAAATTTTGATGCTACCTAGAGAGTCAGCTCAACTCAAGTCAGAGACCCATCTGGGTTTAATCCTGTCAATTGATTCATTAACACACTCAGGCTATTAGTGCTGGACTGATCATTTACAGATGTTAGGGCAGGTGACAACGATGCCTAATCGAAGAACTCAGCTTTCTGATAATGGACAGAACCACTGTTGACAAAAAGCAAACGGAGTGAGTCCTATACATTTTGACCTGTGGGACCTTGGTCCAGAAGTTCCATTCCAACTCTTAGTGTATTTCGGGATAAAATTAGTCACCTCTGGCCACTGGGTTAGACTTCTTCCTCCCTTATCCCATTCATTGGCTTGAATTCTTTACATGGGCACCAATGGATCACATTACTCTCTGTCTTTTGCAGGCAGCTTTCCTGGGTTTAAATGAATGCATTCTTACAGTTCTCAAGTTAAGGAGTTCAATGATGTAATCAAAGTCAGTCGATTCTCTTTTGTTTTAGTCCAGGTCTATCATAGTCTAATTCATAATCATTGTTTGAGAGACAGTTTTTAGTCTGTTAGTTTAGATTGCGTGCATCGTTTAGAAGGCTTTACCTGAATAAGAAAACTCTTCACTGACCCAGGTTCGCAATGTCTTGACAGCATACCTTTGGCCTCAGAGAATTGTCAGCCCTGGGTCATAGAGCTGTAGTGGAAGGAGCTGGCTTCTGTCTCCGTTTCAGAGCAACATTCTGTCTAGCCTACTGAAAGGGGTGTTTTACAAAGGCAAATTACATTGTCTTCTTTCCTCCCTCCCTTCCTCCTTCTCTCCTTGCCCCCCTTCTTATAAAATACAGGCTAAATCTGCCTGCTTCTCTCCTCTCTTATGTTCTCTTCTCTCATTTCTACCTTCTAGTGCCCGGTATGAGGTCATTACATCCTTTTCAGTCATTTTAAGCCCCTGCCTTGTCCACACTTCTTCTGGAACTCCCTCCTCCCCTTATTCTTTTTCTCTGTCTGCTTTAGATACAAAATGGGTTTCTGCCTTCCAAATCCCTATTCTGCCAAAAGAATTTGCCTTAGGAATTAAAAGACATGTACAATATTATAAATTTGTCATTGATATATGAGTAGTCACATTTTTTTTTCTCCTTTCTCCCAGACTTTTAAGCTGTTTGCAAGGCCAGGAGACAACAGGCAGTTTCACAGAGTTCTTGGCCTTTCTTGTTTTTTTTTTTTACTTCCTCTCTTGTGGGAATGTAAATCTTCATTGCTATGGAGCAACTGATTGTGACCTTATGTGTTAGCATTTCTGTTCCCTGAAAACTAAAAATAGGCCTTAATCTTCTCAACATGTGAGGATCCAAAAGGGGCTCTTTGATTAATAGCTGCTCCATGGAGTGGCGAGCATGCCCTCCTTTGAGCGAGCTGTGGGTGGGGGAGGGGTGCTGGCGAAGGGGGGCCGCGCTGTAGTGTTACTGTGTGTTGCCGCCTTGTTCCTGGAGTCCAGCTCTTCCCTGACTCCTGTGTTCCACTAAGAAAGCCACTTCTGTAGGCAAACATAAGCTGCATGTTTTTCTGTCATTTTGAAATTTATGTCAGTTTTTTTCATTTTACATTTCAGTTCTCAAAAATTGTATATGACCACATTTTACTGCGTAACAGAATGCTAGAGAACCTGGTCCTCAAAGTGCCCAAGCAATTAAATACACAAATCCTCCTTCCTTCCTCTTCCAAAACAAGACCTAAACATCAAAGTCCAAATTATACTTTTCTTTAAAAAAAATCACTGATTCCCTTTGCAGGGGTGAATGAGATTCCAGTTGCTGGTAGTTCTGATAGGCTCAACACCTGCCCATATTTGAAATCCACATTCAAGTACATATTGGGTCAAACCCTAACCAGATGTAGGTACACAGCAAAGTTATTGGATTTCTTGACGATGAATAGAAAGCAGACGATGCACCTGCCTGGTTGCAGGATGGATTTGCATAAAAATGAAGGAAGAGTACACATGCTTATGTAAAGTGTTGATTAACAGGATCACCTATATATATGTAAAAAAGAAATCACCGACCCATGCAATACAGTTTGTAAGTGAAACCATGTGAGGTGTTGTAAAACACACATGCATTTGCCAACAATTAGGAAATGTGTTGATAGGCTAGGGCCATGTTAGAATGATTTGATTTCCTGGCACACTGGTCCTCTGAAGAAGGGAAACACTGTACCATGCCAGTCAATTAGATATTAGATTAGAGAAAAAATTAATTAAAAAATGCCATTTGCCTTTTGATTTTTTTGTACTTCATGTGGGAGGAGAGGGTGAAGATTAGGAAAGAAACTACTTTATGCTAAGTGACATAAGCCAGGCAGTGAAAGACAAATACCATATGATCTCACCTATAAGTGGAAGCTAATCAACAAAACAAACAAGCAAGCAGAATACAACCAGAGACATTGAAATAAAGAACAAACCAGGGATGGGGGGTGGTAGAGGGATAATGAGGGAAAACAGATGAAGGGCCATCAAGGAACATGTCCAAGGACACATGGACAAAGCCAAAGGGAGTAGGGTCAAGGGTAGGAGGTGGGGATGGGTGGGGTAGGGAGGCATGGTGGGGTGAAAATGGAGACAACCGAACTTGAACAACAATAAAAAAATGAAAAAAAAAACCACTTAAACACAGATATTTATAGTAGTAGAATTATTCATAATACCTGAAAGTAGAAACAACCCAAATATCCATTAATAGAAGAATACATAAACAAAAGGTGATATGTCCATACAATGAAATATTATTTCATAATAAAAAGAAGTAAAATATTGATTTACTTTAATTAAAAATAATTTTATTACATATAATTTATTGCAGTAAAATTCACAGATTTTACCTACAGTTCTGTGAGTTTTGATGTATGTTTACCTGGGTAACCACTACCAAAAAAAAAAAAAGGAAATCACTCGTGGAGACATGAGATACTCCGAGAGTAACCTGATTTTACTGCACACAAAGTGTCCAAGATCGGTAACATGGCTGGTACAAATGCTAGAGTTCATATTATCAGCTCAAATCAACTGACCTGAAGAGGAGTTTCTCACTGAAATAACCATGAGAAGTGAAAACCTGAAAGTTTGTACATGAATGTTCATATTAGCATCATTCACAATAGCAAAAAAGTGAAAACAATCCAGTTTCCATCAGCTGATGAATGTATAAATAAAATATAGTATATCCATACAATGAAACATTATTTGTCCTAAAAAGAAACAGATTATTGATACGTGCTATAGCATGGATGAACCTTGAATGCATTGTGTTAAGTAAAGAGAACAGTCACAAAAGGCTGCACTTACATGATTCCATGTCCCTGAAATATGAAGGACAGGCAGATCTACTGAGACAGACAGGCAGCTAGGGATTGTCTCGGGTCATGGGCAAGGGCATAGGGCACTGGAGAGTCACTGTACATGGATACCATGTTTATTTTGGGGGTGATGAAAACATTTTAAAATTGATGGTGGTGATAGTTGTATGACTCTGTGAACACACCAAAAATCACGGAATTACACACTTTAAAAGGGGGAATGTTATGGTATGTGAATTATATTTCAATATAAGAATAGAGAAATGAATAAACAAAAAATTCAACCTCCTCTGATAATTACTTTCTATAGATATAATTGGTAAAGAGGAGGATTTATGGAAATTAATTTATAAAAACAAAAAGAATATGGATTTCTAGACAAGTCATAAAAAGCTAATCTAATAAAACACATGCCACCATGTAAATATAATCTATCCATATCTTTCACTTGTTACATTAAAAATCCCTGACTCTTTGGATTACTTCACATTGATTAGCAAACGAAAGGGTGAAAAGCAGGAAAAAATTTGAACCAAGACTAAACAACTTCTGCAGTAATCTCATTCTTACTCAAAATAAAACTAGTGTTTACAACACAAGAATTTTCCAGATGGTCATGCAAATGAAGGCTCAGGAATACACTGCATACCATATTATTGTTATTTAGTATTTATTAAGCACTCACAGAACTCAGGACACTGAAAAAATAAACTACAACCCCACTTATGCAAATTATAACCTAAAAAGCATATAAAGTCATATTACCTACTACTGTCTTCAATGGATTAATAATGCATGCAATATTCCAAAGGTCAGAGCTCAATCATATTAATATTGGTGCCAGAAATATATCTTGTTTAAATTAACCTGTTTTTTTTTATCCCCTCTCTTTTCCTGGATATTTTTCCTGATATATTTCTAGTATTTTAATACCATAGTAAAATCCCTGATATTAAAATTTCAGTAATACATGTTTTCTGAAACATACAGCATTACATATGATTAAGATTTTCCTAGAATTTTATTCTATGACATAGAATCATCATCGCAAAGGATATTCTAAAATTACCCTTTGCAATGATGCTTCCAAATCTATACCATTGATCCAAACCCTTCCTTACTGAAGTTTTGTTAAGTTAACCAAGATAATAGTTAAAGGTCTTAAGTGTCATATTGTTAATTGAGAAAGCAACAATATTAGAATTTTAATACCGAGAATCTCTTAACTGCATGCAGAGGCTAAACATTATTTACGAAATCGACATACACCTCATTTTCATTTCTTAGCTCCAGGCTGACTTAGAAACTGACAGGAAACTTGTAAAAAGCCTTTAGAAAGGATGAATCTTCATAGGTTTTTACAACATTATTCATTCTAACAAGGGAAGACAATTACATGCTTTTACATCCATAACATTCCGAAGCTGCCATGTACTGGAATTTTCTACATGGGTGCATATCTCCTGGAATTTGAAGTTTTCTCATGGGATACTGTGATAAATAAATTCAATAAAAAAGAAAAAAATCTTACATAGTTGAAGAAAATTTTAGCCCTTGCTGATAATACAATAGAGATGAAAAGGAAAAAAAAGGTTTCAAAATTAATTAAAAGATTATCAAAGAAGGTCAACCCAGATGCTATGGCTTATCTATATGTACGAACGAGGTCATGTCTTTCCTGTGTTCATCCACCATACTTCCAAACCTGACTACTGGGAAATGCGTCGGAGAGGCTAAATACACTTATCTGTAAGTTTTTAGCTTAACATGAAAAAGTTATTTCTAATAGTAATAATGATTTTAACCTAGGCTCTCCTCTTAGTGAATTCGTTTTGCGTTTTTCCTTAAAGCAGGAGAAAGTGACTCCATATTACCATGATTTTTTCGTGATCGATTTATTATGATTGTTACCGTTAATAATATGCATTCTTCTAATTCCACAGCCCTCTCATTTACTCATTAGAGACAGCGATGGTCTAAGACAGCTACTGTTTTGGTGATATGCTGACAAGTGGTGACAGTAATAGACAATTTACAGCAAAATTTGCATAATATTGGCTTCCGGGCATATATTTATCCTATATTTTATGTGTCTGTCATATATCTTTTTATGTGAACACTAGGTTCATTGTAAAGACTTTAGATTTTCTTTTTTAAAATCTGAAACAAGATTAACAAAATATCAAGTGCTGAAACATGAATGAATTGAATTAGCAACTCCCTTGTGTGAAGAGCAAGAAAAAAAACTGCTCAAATATTGGATTGGCTCCCCCTTAACATCTCCCATTTTCCAATAGTATTTAATTATGTAAAATGGCAAATTGCATCTGTAAAGTGACTCACTTTTATTAGTTTAGCATATTAATAATGAAAGATGACCCTTTAAAAGCTACATAAAAGGCACAGGAAGAAACTTTAGGTATAAATTGATATTGAAAATAATTTGGATAATGTTTGTATTTTGACTTCCTTAGCTGCCATTTTGTACCAATTGGTGAAACATTTTTTTGGAACCGTCAAGAGAATGTGTAAAGAAACGTTGAGTGCCCAGTGTCCAGCTCCTGAAACCTCATTACATCCTGCTGCCTCTCCTTTCTCATCACCCACTTATTCCTTGATCACCTGTGTGAGGATAGGACTGTACACATTTGATTGACACTATCCCCTGATATCGAGTGGGCTTCTAGAATTCAGAACATGAAAAAAAATGAAATAAGGGGAAAAAGCACCCTGGCCAGTGTGGCTCAGTTGATTGGAGTGTCATCCCATAGACTGAAAGTTCATGGGTTTGATTCCAAGTCAGGACACATACCCAGGCTCTGGCCCTCATGAGAAGGCAACTGATTGATTTTTCTCTCTCACATAGATGTTTTTCTCTCTCTCTCCTTTCTTCTCTCTCTAAATTCAGCGAAAACGTCCTCAGGTAAGGGTTAAAAAATAGATGATATAATCTTCATTATTGTCCTGACTTCATTTTATTCATGGAGAGACAAGGAAGGGAAGAATAATACCACAGTATATCCACAGGTCAGACTGTGGCTTTCAGAGGAGATTACTCTGCTCCTCATCCACTGAATGATGAAATAGTTGTGCAAAACCATGAACATTTTTTAATATCCTTCGATGAGTAAGGGAATGGACAAGGACTTTGACTAGCAACTATGTAGGATCCTCTTTAAAAAAAGTCAAAGGTGGATTGGGACAAAGCGTTAACTCTTCTCTTAATAGTGATTCTATCACCTGCATAGGTTCTATCATTGTATTCCTGTAAAGGAGCTATATACATACTTCTTTTTCAAATGTAAGTATTTATTAAGAAGACATAGTGAAAACAAAGATTTTATTATTTCTGTACTAGTAAGGTGGGGGCAGAGATTGAAGATAGGGGAAACGTAGGGGTCCCTACAGATAACAACATCATTATCCCAATGTTTTGGCTCTGTATAAAGAAAGTAATTTTGAGGGAGACTTATTAACAAAGAAAATAAGAGGTCATTTTCAGAGAGCCTAGTAAAACAGGTGGAAAGATTATGATAACCATGTAATCTACCTACTAGCATAGCACACAAATTGAAACTTTCTGTTATAGCTCAAGAATATAAATAGAAGTAAACGGTGGCATTATTATATGAATAAATGAGTTAGTCAATCAATAACTGACAAAGCATACTCTGTAATCAAAAGATTTTTCATGTTATGATTAATTCCATGTAATACAAGACTAAATATTACATAAACCTCTTTGACATTGAGTTATACTTCATAAGACAGAAAGGGCACTTTCAGCAGCCAAAGAATGGCAGACAGTCAGAAATAATTCTCTTGGATTTCAGGATCTGGGTGGCCACTAACCAAACAAAATCTAGGGATACTTTGAAAGTCTAAGTATATATCTACATGGTCTAATATGGTAGCCACTAGTCATGTGTGGTTCCTTTGTTCTGGTGGAGTCGGAATTGAACGAAAGGAACAAACTCCCTGGAACTAAACTATTCACATGTTGTAAGCATGGAACACATACCAGGTAGTCCATGTTCATGGGGGATGCATTGAATATCGAACAGATATCTATCCTCCTAGACATATAAGTAACAGTAGCACATACTGAATGGGTATGTATTGTTGCAGGGCTTTCACATTAAACTCAAAAGCCGAGAATTCTGAGCAACACGTTACCGAAGTTCACCAAAGAAGAACACGTATTTAATGTCAGTTTAAATTCACCTTTTGCCAGATATGCACAAAGGAGTCTCTCTCACTAAAGAGCAAAATGTTCTTCTCCCTCTAGCGAAGGAAGGATGATAATTGATAAAATGGCCAGGACCACTTAACACTTAAAATGGTGTTATATGTCTAAATTAAGCCAAAATGGAAGAATCCAGAGAAATAATATTTTGATTTTTACCTTTTCTTCCTCTCTTGTGTGATGCCTTAATCTTTAGCGTATTTTTTCCATCATCATTTAGTCCGTTATACCCCCTAACCCCCAGCAATCACTACATTGTTGCTCATGAGTCCTTTTGCCTTTTTGCTCCATCCCTCTACCCCCTAACCAAACGCCCACAAGCTGTCATCTGCTCTCCGCTCGATGTGCGGAGGTGATTTCCTGGGAAAGAGTTGACTCGGGCCTGTGGTGATTGCCCATTGCGTTAGTGCCGGAAGACAGCTGCCATCCTTCTCGGATGCCAACACTCTCACAGGCACTTCCTGAGAATTCTTCAACACAAACTTCGTTCTGATGTTTCCTGATCCATCTGTTAACTTCTATGTGGCATAGATTTCCAAAACTGAAAATTGAGAAAAAGGATAAACTTCCCAGAGATTCAAAATGTTTCCACAGAGGAACTTAGTCTTACACTTCAGTGAGAGTGGGTTTACTCTCTGGGAGAATCTTAGTAAATAACCATAATCGTATTTTATTACCAGAAGTGCAGATTTCATTTCTTTTATGAAGACAAGGCCATAAACTTCCTCAAAGACAATGTCCCTTTACATGGCCTAATGGTTTTCAAAAGCTTAAGAAATCCTAGATATGGAAAATATGAGCAAATGGGTCTTTATTTGCTCTTTATTCCCCACCTACGTGCAGAAGAGTGAACAAGTAAGTATTATTAATAATTCTTAGGCTGCTCAAATGAAACTATAAAATGTGCACTTCATAGTGAACAAGAGAAGGCATTTTATAGAGGAAAGGATACAATCTAGCATTCTTAGAGGCATTTACAAATAAACTGTCTACAAGATGGGAAGTCCAATAACTGCTACTGCCTTTTCTCTCTACCTGGGAACTCTGACATGGTCCCCAAACTAAAGTTCTTCATAACTTTTGTCTGTTTTATTTCTAATTCAGATTTGTCTTAATAATCAGCAGGATGGCAAACCGAAGGCATTTTACCCTCTCTCTTATTTTGTAAGCTTTTCATAAAATCAGAGTCAGATGGGGCTAGAAGCGGCCTTAATGTCCATCTAATCTTTGCCCCTCCTTTTGTGGGTCAGCAAGCCTTTTGGAAGAATGAAAACTTGACACCTGTCAGCTGCAGAAGGGATGAAACCTAGAATTTGAGCCTTTAAATTCTCAGTCAGTGATCTTTGATTCCTCTAAACCACAGTCCTTGAGTCTACGATACCTGGAGGTCCATTCTAAGGTTCTCCCTACACAGCAACAAGGAGTCCACAGTAACTTTTATAAAGAATTACAAATCTCAACATATGGAGCATGATATTATAGCCATAATATATTCAACTTTTTCAATAACAGAGGAGTTATTATAATAAGGACTTTTATAATTCTAAAAATATTGCTGAGAGTGGTTATCGACATTTGTATACGGGGAGGGAAGTGGTGGACATGTGTTTAAGGCAGCTAAGTGGATTTGGGACCACAAGCCTTACAGACTAAGAAATCCCCAAGGCCTGAATTGACTTACTTTTAGTTGAATTCTCCTGTGAATTAGATGTCTTCCTGCGGGGAGCAAACGACTCTGCAACCCCCAGATGGAAAGTTTCCAATACGGTTTATTTTCTGTCTTACCTAAATGACTTTAACTATGTAGAATCTTAACTAAATTTATTTTATTAGACTTATTTTTAAGTAACAGAAAAATAATAATTTTTTTCTCTGTGGTCTTTAGGCAAATAAGACTTCTCCCTTTGAACTGTGAAGTGAGACATCAAGTCAAAGGGAGGATGGCACCAGCAAACGTGCTTTTACATTGCAGAATTATGCCATTATAATGATTAAAACGTTGGTTCAAAAAGACACAAAGCTATAAACTTCTTATTAAAGATGTTTAAATTATATTACATGCATTTCCATTTTGCGGATTAAAGAATGGAGGCTGAAACATTACATAATTTCCCACCATTGAAAATAAAATTATTTTAACAGGGGAAAAACAGATACCTCTTTTACACTCTGACGCTTTTAGCTCTGTAGTTCTCGACATTAGCAGTTCTCCCATTAGTAAATGGGACCATCCTTGAGTCATCTGTGCCACAGTGAAATCACATGGATTCTAGGTTAGCGTCTTCCTAAGTGTGTTATTTTCTCTTCACCCTCACTATGTTTAGAATGATTGCGATAATCTCACTTTTCTTCCTTTCTTTGTTACCTTCTGAAAAGCAAACAAACAGACAAACAAAGCAGAATAAACTGGATCTGTCATTTCTTTCCTCAGTGGCCAGCCTGTTCCATGTGCACTTCAAATTTATCACATGCCGTTGCCTTCCCCTTGTCCCATAAACCTTATGCTTCCCCCACAGTCCATCCTTACCATTCTGTAAACATAGCACATCCTTCAGAACTCCTCACCCAGTCAGTTCCTCCTTTCTGGAATTTCTTTTTAAGATCTCCCTCTCTATCTTCCATTTCATCATTTTGGACCAGTTCAAATACCAAGACTCCTTCAGTAGTCATTTCCAACAATCCAGGCAGAGGCAGCCAGCCACTCCCTCTCCAGATTTCAGGGTTACTTTTCCGCACCTGTGAGAAAGCACTTGCCATATTTTAATTATCTATTTATTTGTCTGCCTCTTCTGGCAGACTCTTTAACAGTGGTTTTTAAACTTTTTTAAGCAAAACTGCCATTAAAAACCGGTTTACATGGGGATCCAGAAGATACACTCTCACACAGACAGACACAGGCTGAAGCACGGCTCCCATGGAAGAGTACGTATCTTCTCTTACTATGAGCACTGTTGGTTACAACTTACTGTGTTCATTCACAACTCAATAATGGACCACAATTGCCTCTTGCCCATTTTTGCATCCTCAGTGTCTAGCATATGGTAGGGACTAAATAAATACTTCTGAGTTTTGAGTTTCTTTAGCCAATTTCATTGATTATTGCATTTTTTCATGGACAGCAAAGTCATGAATTGTTAGTATAAGCATTTCCTGCCCAAGTTGTTTTAATTAGCTGATTTGGAGCTCAAGAGGGTTCTATTCAAGCAAAATAATGTTTAAAAAAATAAAAAGATAGTATCTGTCAAGAAAGTAGTTAACTGTGGTTCTCTATTTTTACATTTAGTTTGTTTCCTGTTTTTAGTTTTTGACTTTCAGTGTTTGACAGACTATACATTTTATATTATAAATTTGATGGTCGCAATCCAGACTCTGGGTTCTTAACAGATATTAATAATCACACCAGAAACATTTTTCTTGGCCCAATGGCAACCTTTGACGTTTGTAACCAGGAGTAAATAGAACATTCAATTCAGGCCTTGTGCTCATTTTGAAGCTTACAGGGGATAAGTCTGGCTTTTTCTTGATGCTAACTGCTGAGTGGAAGTGTGAAGCTTATGAAAGATCAGTTATAACTAAACTATGGATTCAGCTATCGATGTATTGATTTTTATGATTATTTCTATAGAATTATCTCTAAATAATAACAAAATGAAAATAATTCTGGCTGTTTTAGATCACAGGCTCAAAATACAATCAAGAGGTGCTTAGTATCACTTGTGATTAACACTCAGATTCAGAGCTTTCCATGATTTTGATGCTCCCCCCGACATCACAGCTTCTGTCTTTGGGAGAAACGGGAGTGCAGCTGCATTCAAAGTTGTTTCAAAATGATCCGAATTAATCATATGCCTCAGTGAAACCCCTGCCATTATTTATAGAGATGTGGTTCTGAAATAATTTTCCTTTTTTCTTCAGACTCCTCCTCCCTCCAGTAAAGTACATTGTGTGGAATCCAAGTATTTTTTTTAAAATAATATACGTGAAGGTTTAGCAAGAAAACTGCAGGAGGCTTCTGCCTATATGGCCACAGAAAAGGCCTTGAAGCACCTACAAAATTCCTGGGCTCCACCCAACACAGCCTCCAACCCACAATTTCAGAACGGAGCAAAATCTGGGAGTTGGGGCCAGGCATTGCGGAGGACTACAGCAGCCCCTTCCACACACAGATGGTTGGCCCCCATCCTTCAGAGATTCCAGTTCTTCATGTCTGGTGCGGCGTTCAGGCACATGGACTTGAAATACCTCCCCAGGAGACTCTGGGCCACCTCTTTCCCAGAGCACCCTACAACTACTTGTCCAGAAATATTTCTCTTGGTGCAGTCCTTGACCACCTTCGTCTGAATTACCCAAAGATTTGGAATTTTCCAGGCCCTGTTTTAGACATACTGAATCGGAATCTCTGGGGAAATACTTATGCACACTTGAGTTTGAGAGCTGACGATAAAAACGATGTGGACAGATCTCCTTTCATAGCCTTCTTAGCAGTGGGCTAAGCACTGTGCCATTTACAAAGGGAGCCAGGTTCCTTGACTTTTTAAACCAAGTCGGAGTCAGGTCTAAACCATCAAGGGCTAAAAATATGGCATCAAAACCCCAAGGCCTGTTCTGGGCACTTGATATTGCCCCCTTATGACTCAAAACACAAATGTCACTAGCCATAAGCCCACTATTTTCTAGGAAGGTATGGGTCTCTTTGAAGTGCAGGCCTTTACCTATGAGAATCACCGAGGAACAATTCTGATGCAGAAACCATAGCACTGGGATGGTGGACTGCCAGGACCTCTACAGAATCAAAAAGTTGGGTGCAAAGAGGACAAGAGGGGTCAGTGGCCCTCGTAGCGTTTCCTTTTCCCACTTTATTTCCAGTTTCTACTTTAACTCCACCTGGAGTTTACAGGGATGAATATTCGGGAATTTATAACCACGAGGAAAAGAATGAATGTAAAGAAACAAATGCTAAGGAAAATTGTGGAAACAAAATCATTATTTTGCAGATAAATTCCATTTCTTTTACTGATATTTCTACATGCCCTTGTGTTTGTAACCACAGATAAAGTCGTCATCACCATTTTGCGATGTAGGTTTATTTGGCGTATTTGGGTCCAGAAGTTTATAGGCTGATCTTCTCCAACAAGGAACAAGGATGGTGGTGACAGTGGCGCCACCATTGCCAAACCACCTGAAAGCTGAGAGCACAGGCTCTGTGCCTGGATTGCCTGGGATTGAGTGTTGGATCCAGAACTCTTAGCTGCATGCCGGGGAAAGTTACTGGACCTATGACTCAGATTTGTTTGTTAAGCTGATGGTGATAATAATAATATTTTAACTACCTTGTAAACTTGCTAGGAAGTGTAATTGTTTAATATTTATAAAGTACCCTGAACAGCTCCTAGTGCATCCACATGCTAAGTGTCTGTTGACTGATGAAAAGAGTGTAAAAAACAGCCTTTGTTTCTGTGCTACACCATCTAGTTCTTCGCAAGCGTCCCCACCACGTCATGTGAACCAAACCAAAGACGGCAGATGAAACTCACCCTGGATAAACTTGAGAAAGTTGGTGGCAAAATTCAAATGACACAACATGGGCATCTTTAACTTCTATACTGTTTGCACAGTTAAAGTTCCCTGTTTTACCAGCAGAGTTTGGACCTGACTCTTCCAGATGATTAGACATCGTTAAGGGAGGTGAGGAGAAAGAGTGGGAGAAGAAACAGAATACTAAGGAGAGATTAATCAAGGCAGTTTTAGTTCCTACAGTCTTTATTCCCAGTTAGGTATATGATCATTTCAGTATCACATTTTCCTATGAATTTTTGTTTCCTTGGAAATTATAATTTTATACATCTGTGTGTACCTCTTTTTAAATGCATTCAAGTGCTTGGGCTTGAATAATGACATTTGTCTCTGTTTCACTTGTTATCTATGCATGTAACAAATGGAAGGACTCCCTTTGACATCCTCACAGCCATTCTTTTGCCTTCACGGGAGAAGTGTTGGGTGGGTTCCCTGACTCCTATGACTAGAGGCAAGGGAGACAACCTTCCCAAAGGCCCACCCAGATGAGTGCCATGTTTCACTGAAGTTTCAGTCCCATTCCAAAACCTTCCCCCACGCTCAACTAGCTGCAAAGTGGCCTCTTGCATAACCTTCTGGGAGAGGCAAGCTCAGGCTTCATTCAGAATTGTATGACATTATTTCCTCTCATCCCATATTAGTCACATGCTCATCCTTTTTTTTAAATAGTGGATGAACAACTCTGCTTGTATCTCCCTGGACTTCAAAAAGATCTTTGTATGCAGAGCTCTTACAGAGAGGCCAATGATTATGGGATCATTTATTTATATTATTATGGCACAATAGAAGTCACTTTGGTCCTTGAAAGTATTCCAGTGACTCATGATATTTTTTCGGATGTTTTTTGACCTTCGCCCCTTTCCGTATTCTCTTATCTCTGATAAATTTGTTTCAAAACCACAGGAAAACCACAGCTGTGTTTGTTGATCATGGACTCAAAGAGTGAAAGTAGCTTTTCACAAGTAATCTTTAAAAGAGATAAAGTTAGTTTCCTGTTGTCTACATATGACCAGATATTAAAGGATTTCGGAAATGAAAGTTGTCATTTCTTGTTTGGAAAATATTTTCACATGATAAAAAATAGAAAAGTACTGGAGACATCACTAGGATCAGCAGGACTGTATGTTTTGTTATTATATTGCAGCATTGTAAATGAGATGACACACAAATCACGATGAATACATGATAGAAAGTAATAGATAGATTAAATGTATTTAATCATCTTAAGAGACAAATGTGATTATCAGAATATAAAATATTAAATTTCAAAGTCAACAAAAATATGTAAGGCTAACAAAAGAAGACGTTAATTTATGGAAGTTATGCAAAGTGTCTCAGACCTCCAGAGGGTGCTATTGCATTTACACAGAAATATATTTAATGATGAACACATTCTCCTGAAGAAGAAAAAAAAAAGAAATAAAGGAATTTTGAGCATCTCTAATTTATTTCCACATTAAACAAATGAAAGAAACAATAACCAAAACAATAAATTTCTAAAAATTAACTGAGGTTTATTTCATTTAACAAACTTATTTTTTAAACTTGAAGATCAGTTATCTAATAAAAGAATGACAAAAATATAAAGTCATTTTAGATAATATTTAGAGTAACTTTCATTTGAATAATGTGAAGTTTCCATTATTCATAGGCATTAAGTTGACTTTATGTTCAAAAATGCATTTAGAGATTTAAAATCCTTTAAACTTTTTTGAGTATCAATTTAAAAAATCACAACAAATGCCTTTTATAGAAGAGAAAGTGCAGGTTTGAAAATACAAATAAAGTCTTTACCTAAGTAAAATGATTTTACACTATCATAATCTAGCATTTCATACATATTCTTACAGTGAGTGATATTACCTCCTGAGAAAAATCAATCAGAGAGGCAATGACAAGAAAATAGCAAATTGGTTCTTTGCATTATTGCAAAGCTACATGACAATGGTGGATGGGTACATATCTTACAAGATTTGAATTCATATGATATGGTTGCACATTTGTATATTCAGATGTAATCTGTTGATATTTTTTTCAAATCATATTAGTTCTTTAAAAGAACAATGATTAAAATTGACTCAAGTAATCCTTTTTGAAATTCACTGACATATTTGTTTTGTTTTGAGTTTTGACAGTTATTCTGAATTCTTATCATATTTACAGAATTGTCTGAATCATAACATTATTTTTAGACTCATTAATTACTATTGTAATTTCACACAGAAATATCCCAGGAAAGCAATAAAGAAAAAAATTTAAATTGCTTCTCACTTTTAAGTTTCTTGCTTGCACTTCCCCTGGTTAAAATAACCCTGGCATTGTTTAACCCAAGGCAAATTGTTTCCCTCCACAGTATACAGAGAGAAGGAAAAAAAGGACTAGCAAGCATTTAACTCTTCATAATACATTAATTAATGCCATCATATAATTTAGGCAATTAAACAGAGAACAATTGAATCTAAAAAGTGTTCCCAAATTTAAAACATTTTTTGTCCCTTAGAGAAACCAATCTATTGGGGAAAGTACAGAATAATTGATGAATCATACTTAATTATTGAAATGATTAGTAGTAAACTCAGGTTTGGAAGTTAAGTAACATGTTTGATGAGATGTGAGGATGTTGCTAGAGAATTTGTGGAACACAATTAAATGTACATTGTACATGTACACTCCCATGTACATCATATGTACAATGGCACATGCCATTTCTCTAACAACCCTCTCAGGATCAAAGCTAGCATAGAATCCATTTTCTTCACATTTCTTGGATGGTGAAGGGTATTAATATCTCCGATGGCTACATGAGAACAAAACAACCAGAACAGGAACAAAGTAAGAACGCAGGGAGGCAGATGGGTGGCAGTTGCCCATGTTTGTGGGTGACTGTGGACGCAGATGGACCTGTCAAATGTTTCACTTGAGCTGATCTGGATGACATCAGGACAGTTTCCATCAAAGAAGCTCACAAGTTGAAAAATAAGGCAAAATACAACATTCTGTTTTCTTGTCTCATAAAATATCCTCATGGGGGCCTGTAAGTCATCTGATAGAGGGACCTTTATATTATTTGGGGAAATATTTACATATTCAGTACACTAAAGAATAACTAGGAAAAGGATCCACAGGCACAGGATAATGGCATGCTGTTGAGAAAGCACTCACATGAGCTTCTGACCCTCTTAACCTTTTCTTTTTTATATGCCCTTGCTATTAGGCCACAATAGCCCCTAGTCATGGATTCCATATTCTCCATGTAGGCAAAAACTGTCAGCATTATATAGTACTTGGTGCTTTAAGACTGAAAATAACAGTTAAGAATAAAAATAACAAAGAGAACATTTGTTAGATTCATGACCTTGAAAATTTTCCTTAAACCTTACTTTTCACAATTCCCAAATAGAAACACTTGTGGTTAAACACATAGATATAGTCTAAATAAGGTCATGTATTTTGAAGTACATTGGAAACTATAAAGGGCTCTACTCTATTAGTCTACTATATATAGTATGCGGTTTTATTTCAGGTGAGATCCCAGGCACATTTTATAGCACTAGATTCTTATTCCTTTCTTAGGAAAAGACAGATTAGGACTTGAAGTAATAGAGTGAGTTATTTAAATAATTACCCTGGATTACCCTAAAATCAGGAATGGAGTGAGTTTTCCCTAAGATCTCTTCATTTAGGATGAGTGTGAGTGATGAGAAATAGTTGTTTCCTCTTCACCTTTAACTGTTCAACAACTTGTATGGGCTGCAAGAAGGTCTCCTGGAAGAGACACCACAGTTTCTAAAATGACCCACTGGATACCATCCTGCTCAGCGATATGCATGCGTATGGCGGTGTGGTTATAACCATTGAGATTAGATATCTTGTTCAAGCCTGCGTAATCGGTACATATAAAGGTAATTGTTGTCGGATGTTCCATATCCTCCACGAGTGGGACGAGGCAGAGGTTGCAAAGAATTTGTTCTTATCTTTACAGCCTTGATTTTGAAACCAGTAAGTTATCATCCATCTGGGAAGAGAATCATTTCAATAAATAGGGCTTAGATAAGCACCATGAAGTTGGACTCTTACTTATTTAGCTTATTTACTGTCTGAAGGAATACAAGAAACTACTATGACCCTCTTTGTATACAAGAGAGGGAAGGCATGTCAGCATAGTATATCAAACAACAACAAAAAAGGAACATTTATAGAGGATTTTTGTGAAATGATGAAGGATGGTAATATGATAGAAAAATGGCTGACTATGAGCCTGATCATCGAAATTCTTAGCAGGTTTTTCACACTGTGGGCCTGGAATAAGGATTCACATTCTATGAGCCCAGTTTCATGTCTGCTAACTCAAGGCTGGAGTTAAACTAAACAGGCTCAAAATGTCCTCTCATCTCTTACATCCTCTGATTCCTTTACCCAGATATGTGTGACCCAGGGCTGCACGTGTGTGTACGTGTGTGTATTATTCTGAAGTGTTATTACTCTTGAATTAAAATTAAATAGAAAGCAACTATAGTTTATAGTAACAGAAAATAAAATTCAGTTATATGGTGTTAATACACGTTGGCAAAGTATTTTCTTAAAAGACTAAGTACTTGAGCAGCGGATGGCAGACCCAGTGAGGCCATGGCTGCTGGAGCGGGCAGTCCCACATTCTAGTGTGGATAAAAAAACAGCTGGTGAATGAAAGAGACCGTGCAGCCCAGGGCTCCATCTTGGGGAAATAAAGCCTCACACCACCGATTGAAAACACCTGTGGGGGTTGAGGTGGCAGCAGGAGGAACTCCCAGCCTCACAGGGGAGTTCATTGGAGAGATCCACAGGGTATTAGAATGTACACAAGCCCACCCACCCGGGAATCAGCACAGAAGGGCCCACTTTGCTTATGGGTAGTGGGGGAAGTAACTAAAAGCCAGCAGAGAACAGAGCAAGCACCATTGTTCCTTCTTGGACCCCTCCCCTACAAACAGCATCCCAACGCAACTACGTGGGTTACCCCACCCTGGTGAATACCTAAGTCTCAGCCCCTTATACGTAATAGGCACACTGAGAAAAAAAAAAGTGGCCTAAATGAAAGAACAGATCGAAGCTCCAGAAAAAATACAACTAAGCAATGAAGAGATAGCCAACCTATCAGGCACACAGTTCAAAACACTGGTAATCAGGATGCTTACAGAATTGGTTGAATTTGGTAGCAAATTAGATGAAAAAATGAAGACTACCCTAAGTGAAATAAAGAAAAATGTACAGGGAACCAATAGTGATGGGAAGGAAACTGGGACTCAAATCAACGGTGTGGGCCAGAAGGAAGAAAGAAACATTCAACCATAAAAGAAGGAAGAAACAAGAATTCAAAAAAATGAGGAGAGACTTAGGAACCTCCATGACATCATTAAATGTTCTAACATCTGAATTATAGGAGTACCAGAAGGAGAAGAGGAAGACCAATAAATTGAAAACTTATTTGAAGAAATAATGGAGGAGAACTCCCCCAGTCTGACAAAGGAAATAGACTTCCAGGAAGTCCAGGAAGCTCAGAGAGTCCCAAAGAAGTTAGACCTAAGGAGAAACGCAACAAGACACATCATGATTACATTACCGAAGATTAAAAATAAGGAGAGAATCTTAGAAGCAGCAAGAGGAAATGAGAGAGTTACCTACAAAGGAGTTCACATAAGACTGTCAGCTGATTCTCAAAAGAGACCTTACAGGCAACAAGGGGCTGGGAAGAAGTATACCAAGTCATGAAAGGCAAGGACCTACATCCAAGAATACTGTATCCAGCAAAACTTTCATTTAGAATGGAAGGGCAGATAAAGTGCTTCTCAGATAAGGTCAAGTTCAAGGAGTTAATCATCACCAAGTCCTTATTATATGAAATTTTAAAGGGATTTATCCAAGAAAAAGAAGATAAAAATATGAACAGTAAAATGACAGCAAACTCACAGTTGTTAACAACCACACCTAAAACAAAAGCAAAAGAAAACTAAGCAAACAACTAGAACAGGAACAGAGCCACAGAAATGGAGATCACATGGAGGGTTATCAACAGGGGAGTGGGAGGGGGAAAGAAGGGGGAAAGGTACAGAGAATAAGTAGCATAAATGGTAGGTAGAAAATAGACAGGGGGAGGTTAAGAATAGTATAGGAAATGTAGAAGCCAAAGAACTTATATGTATGACCCATGGACACGAACTAAAAGGGGGGAATGTGGGTGGGAGGGGGTGTGCAGGGTGGAGGGGAATAAAGGGGTGAAAATGGGACAACTGTAATAGCATAATCAATAAAATACATTAAAAGAAGACTAAGTACTTGAAATTCTGTTTTAAGGGCGAATATATGCATGCTTACCACCACAATACCTTTTATATCCTTTATTTAAGTAAAAAAGTTTACTTAAAATTTTATTGATCCTCATGTGCATATTTTGTAAAGAGGTAGTTTTTTAAAGTAAGATTCTCTACTTCTCTGGTCACCTATAAATAGATGTTATCTTTCCCAATTCATATGTGGTGGCTTTGGCCAGAGAATTTTATTTATAAGTCCTACTGCACAAATTTAAATATCTAAGGTATTGGACTACTGAGCTGGTAACATAATAGCTTGACTTAAATTTTATTGCAACAAATTCCTCCATTTCAGCATGCTACTTTTATTGAGAGAAATATATATGAAACGATGATTTAAAATGTACCTAAAAGTTACTAGATGAATATGTCCATATCTTTTTCTGTTTTATTCATTCTACAAATCTGAACTCACATTTATTCAATTGGATAAAAATCTCACAATCATAGTTTAAATCCTATCCATTTGTGAGGATTAGCCTCTTCAACTATTTCAGTGAGGTAGGATTGTAGTAATGTCACTGGTCCTTTACTTAAGACTGTATCTGCAGGAAAACCTCACATCATCTCTTCAGTTTGTAAACATTAGCTGTCAGCCTAGAGCATCCAGACTCAGTCTCTGGGCAGGTGACAACTCCCTTATGACAATGGAAGTGCCTCTATTTTAGGTAGAGTCAGAAATTCTTTTTTTATTATTTTGATTTTTGGTTGATTTTTTTCTAGGATTTCATCATCTTAGCATAATATATATAACTGGCTTGTTTCTCTGTGTATAATGTGAGCTATTGGCTTGCTAAATCTTTAGCTCTAGCTGGCTCAACAAGTTCTGATACTCCAGGAAAGGGAGGATGCATAAGAGACAGAAATCAGGAAAAAGGAAGGTTGGGGAAAGTGGCCTGCTCACTCTTGCAGCTCCTTAACATTCTCTGGATAAAGTGATTAATGTAAATAAGATTGTGTAAACATTGCTTACCTTTCTATTATTGAGAATTTTGACTAAAAAACTTCTCAATCATATAGTGGCTTCTCCTCATCACTCTTTCTTCTGTTCTCTTTTTAACCCCTAAAAGGTAGTTCCTGACCTTTTCTATTTTAATAGAGATCTCCTATTCACCAAACTCAATGGTCTTGACTAGGTTCTCAATCTTAGTTTTGCTTAAGCTTCTAACACTGTTGACTACCTGCTACTCAAATGTCTCTTGATAAAACAATGATTTTCCTAGTCTTTTCTCTACATTTTTTGATCTCTCATTCATTTTCTTCTTATTTGCTCTTTTTTCACACTCCTTATAAGAAGGCATCTCACCATCTTTCCACATATCTTTCTTTCCTATTCCTTTATAGTCTTCCTTGCTGAATATGATCACTGTCATGATTTTAACATTACCACCATGTATGACTGAAAATTTCTACTTTTAGCCCCAACCTCACTCTCTTCAGCTTTTGAATTTTCACCTACATGCTGAACGTATTGACTCAATGTTTAGTGACACCTGAAACTTTCAACACAGCCAAATATGAAATACTGTACTCTCGTCATCCTTTCCTCGGGATATCTCAACTTCTGTCAATTGTACTGCCGTCTTCCAAGGAACCTGGATTCCACAGGGAATGCAGGACTTTCTGAGGTGAGTAACTCTCCTGAAATAAAGTGTACAATATTGTGTTTGCATTTACTTTCATATTAATTTTTCTGAGGAAAGATTTTAGAAATTTTATCAGTTTTTTCAAAGAGGTCAGATATCCCTCCAAAATCTTAAGAACCACTGCTGCACTATTGAATTTCACACTATTTTACTTCTATGCATCCTGAGTTTAAAATACATATATATGTTAATAAAAAACTTACAAATCCAATTTTTTAGGCTATTTCGCAATCATTTTGCTTACATTTCTTAGCTATTACATACAGAATAAACTCTCACTTGTTGGTTCAGTTTTGTTCAATAATAAAGAATTTTCTCTGTCCAGAAAAAAAATTAAATCTTAGATCATGACTTCATGTATAAAAATTAAAGTTATCTCTAAATTTATATATATATTTACATATACAGAGATGGGCAAAAGTAAGTTTACAATTGTGAGTGTGCAAAACATAGTTTATTCTTGTATTATTATTTATTAATTATTGTATGATTTATGTATATTACAATTGTGTACCTATTTTTGCCCACCTCTATGTATAATTTTATCTCTATTGCTAAATATGTAATTTCACTATCAAAGCAATTGCACTGTTTATGGGTGCAAACAGACTAGTTTTTTGTCTATATCAAATCAGGAACTTGTGTATAAAATTAAAAGTTAATTTGAAATATCTAGCTGTTTGCATTAGATAGATGAGAAGGGATTTATATTCTCAATTAATTTAACTGTTACAATATCAAGGTAACTATTCTGAGAAAATATATATTTGAGCCTATGTTTGAATGAATTAGATTGTTCTTTGTGGATAATGACATCAAAAGCTAAATCCCTCCTGGCTGGTGTAGTTCAGTGGATTGAGCGCGGGCTGGGAACCAGAGGGTCCCGGTTCGATTCCCAGTCTGGGCACATGCCTGGGTTGCAGGCCAGGTCCCCAGTGAGGGCCATGTGAGAGGCAACCATACATTGCTCTTTCTCCCTCCCTTCTCCTCTCTCGGAAAATAAATAAATAAAATCTTTTAAAAAAAATGCTAAATCCCTCTTGTGCACACAGGCAGATTATGCTCATCTTTGGTCAACTTTTTTCTTTCCTCCTTTTTTTCTTGAGGCGTAATGGCATGTAGACACAATTTCATGATAAGAAAATTAACCACAATGTTGAGTTCCTTTGTTTTCTTTTTTACATGGAGTAATTCTGTTTTGTATTAACTCTCCTATTATCACTGTATGAAATAAAGCTTGTAAGTTATGCTTTGTCACCTATAAATGACTGTATTTATGTGTTACGGTGTCTGGGACTGTGTTAGGTGTCAGAGAAGAAAGGAAAACAAAACAGAGCTCTGCTCCTTAGGGGCAGAGTCTGGCAAATATGTGTCCACCTTACAAAATATTGTTGTATTTGTACTAGTGTTATCACCACTATTTTTCATTTTTAGTAATTATTATATCTAGTTCTAGCAAAAGGCATTTATAACACTTTTTTTATGATCGCACAGATTACTCAGAGAAACAGTTTTCTCTCATATATGCAACGTTTTCTTTACAAAAGTGGAGAAATGTTGACAATTTTCTCCTTGAACTTCTACTCCCTTATAATCAGGAACTAATTAATTAATTAGCTAATATTTCTAAAGTGCATTGAAGATGAGCAACGCCATAGCATTAGCATTTATAGCTAAGTATTCTAAAGCCATGTGTTGTCTCATACACTAGATAGGATTTCTTAAAGTTTGGAAAGGACAATTTGAACAAATTACATTTTATCTAAACAAAAAAGCTAGGCATATGTTGAACGCAGGGGGTAGGCGGAAGGAAATGTTGGAACGGAAAAGTGCAAGCGTAATCAAGAGGAGAACGGTCCTTTACATTTCTCCTCATTTATCATGATCGCAAAGCAAAAGATAAGCATTCTAATCAAACTGCTGAAAAAAGAGAACAGAAATCGATTAAAATGGTATCGTATTACAACTTTTCTCATACTTCTGAAATAATTAATAGAATTAAGTCAAAGCCTCAGTGGAGGTGATTATTTTATAATGCTCTTGGAATTTAATTCCAAAGCCAAAACATCCAATTTGGTATCCACATGATTTAGATTTGCACTTCCTAAATTCATGAGACAATTATCAACCCCTTCCTTCACCACGGTTCCCAGGGCCTGAGGCTGGGCCGATGCCTGGCAAGGGCAAAGGAACGAGGCATTGAGGCCAGTGCCGCACACCGATCCACGCAGGAAACGCAGCCCGTGAGCTTCGTGACCTGGCGTTTCTCAGCCCGGGTAAGCTACTGAGTGATTCTAAGACCCTTACTTACGTTCGTGATTTTTAAACATGCCATGTGGGAAATTCAACTTTCCTAGGAGTCTATTTGTTTCAATTTGGTAAAGGCGGTCATTTTGGAATCTTTCCATACTTTTCTTCCTTTTAAAGCCAATGAGACAGACATTCCAGAACGTGAGAAACAGCAGTCAAGGAGAGGGCATTATTATCGTACTGTTTCAGTCTTTAGGTATTATTTTTTGTATTCTCAGATCATTACTGGTATTTTTATTTTTTGTTTTTTTTTTTGGGAGGGGGGTGCTTGTTTATTTGTTTTTAATGTCTGAGGAACAGGCCAGAAGCTTACTTGGCTGAGGAGATTTGGCCTCAACTGTGTCAACCCTGTGGGCCTCGTCAGGCCAGTGCTTGAAAGTACACGTTATATGCCCTTTACTCCTCAAGGGACATAAATGACAGGGTCTGAGGGTGTGCAATCATACCTCTCTCCACCTCACGTGAGGTGGGTTACATGCTGGAACGCAATCTTTCTCATCTCATCCACAACACTGAAGGCTGGATTTCTTCATAATCTGTCACTTAACTAGGAAACAGCAATTAAGCATAATTTCTGGACTAAAAAAAAAAAAACAACTAATTTACAGAATTTTTGCAATGATAAGTTCTCTGCCAAGAAGCACTCCCAGATTTTAATACAACTTGCTTAATAGTTAAAATTTGTCTGTTGCATCTTCCTATAAGAAAATAGCCATCGATACTGAAATCCTGGAAGGGGATCCCATTAAATTTGACAAGGGCTCTTCCAAGACAGTTGTTAGAGGACAAATCTAGCAATTCCACTACTGGTATTATACCCTAAGAACCCTGAAAAACCAATCCAAAAGAACCTATGCACTCCAATGTTCATAGCAGCACAATTCACAATAGTCAAGTGCTGGAAGCAACCTAAGTGCCCATCTACAAATGAGTGGATCAAGAAACTATGGTACATTTACACAATGGAATTCTACGCAGCAGAGAGGAAGAAGGAGCTTATACCCTTTGCAACAGCATGGATGGAACTGGAGAGCATTATACTAAGTGAAGTAAGCCAGGCGATGAGAGACAAACACCATATGATCTCACCTTTAACCGGATCATAATCAACAAAAGCAAAAAGCAAGCAAAGCTTAACCAGAGACATTGAAATTAAGAACAATCTAACAATAGCCATGGGGGAGAGGGGAGGGGATGATGGGGAGAAGGGTCTTCAGGAATCACTATAGAGGACACATGGACAGAACCAAGGGTGGAGAGGGAGGCAGGGAAGGGAGGTGGGATTGGAGGGGGAAGGGAGGGGAGAGTTTGCAGACAACTGTAATTGAATAACAATAAAGTAAAAATAAATAAATAGCTTAGAATGGTATTAATGGTAAAGGTGGTGATGGGAGAGGAAAAACTACTGCTTTTTGTTCTTGCAACTTTTACTATAGCTATACTCAACCAAGCGGATCAAGACTTCAAAGAGGTAGAAACGCACATCTGATTTCAGGGTCTTTAGGCTGTTACTTTCCAAGGTATTAGGTGTTGATTACAGCATGATTTAGATCATGGAGACTAAGAGTTGGAGCATAAACCAAGTGGGGAGCCCAGCCTCAGAGCATTGATGATCAAAAGTGAGAAAATTAAAGTTTAAATGTCTAGCCTAAATAATGGGAACCAAGTAGAAAGGGAGAAATAACAAACTGAGTGAATGGTCTGAACTAAGCAAGATTTTTGTGAAGAAGTCAAATTTCTTTGGTCATTCCTTTTCTGATGTTTAGGTGTATCAGGCTGGCTTAGAAGTTCAAGTCTCAGGCAAGCAGCTTTCCCTTTTAGATGTCCTTTCTCCTTATCATGTAAAGTAATAGCCTATTTATTCGAACCCCTCCACACTAGGGCATGGTTTTTTCAGGGAGCACCTAGACCTTCTCAGAATGTGGAGTGGTGCACCAGTGTGCAAAGCATCATGGAGATACCTCAAAAAATTAAAAATGAACCCGCCTTTTGACCCAGCAATCCCACTTCTAGGAATATATCTGAAGGAACCCAAAACACTAATTCAAAAGAACATAAGCAACCCTACCTTAATTGAAGCATTATTTATAATTGCCAAGATATGGAAGCAGCCTGAGTGCTCATCAGTAGATGAGTGGATAAAACAACTCTGGGACATTTATACAATGGAATACTACTCGGCTGTAAAAAAGAAGAAAATTTTGTCCCTTGAGACAGTATGGTTGGGCCTTAACATTACGCTAAGTGAAATAAGCCAGTCAGAAAAGACAAACACCACATGATTTCACTCATATGCGGAATCTAATAAACAAACTGAATTAACACGGAAAATGGAGACAGGCTCTTGGATGGAGAGCGAGCTGACAGTTGGTAGGGGGAGGTAAAGGAGTGAGTGGATTGAGCAAAAAAGAAAAAGGACTCATGGACATGGACAACAGTGTGATGATTGCTGGAGGTGGGGGATACAAGGGAACCAAATGGCAATGGAAAAAATACAGTAAAGATTAAATTTTTAAAAATCTTGAAAAGAACAAAAACTTAAAATTTCTCTTCACTTGAAATTTAACTCTCTGCATAATGGGAACTAGCTCATCAGATCAGCTCATCTATCCTAGAGCATTCATAAAAGCTGATATGATACCGTATTGCTTGTATAAAGGAAAAGGATTTTTTAAGGCAATGCCTTAACACAAGAAATGGTTAGGACCAAATTTGTATACATATGAGCATTTCTGACTCTCTTATCATCATATAAAAGAGATGAACTCACTCTCTTACTAAGATAAGCTGTACAGGAAATTATATATCTACATGGCAGCCGAAGAAAATTGAACCCTAGTGTCTGTTTGCCTTGGTTAAAATTCTTGCTCTGCCACTGCTAGCAATGTGACTTTGAGCTTGTAATGGTTAACTTATATGATTGTCACGAGGAGAAAATGTCAAGTAATTGAATTACCTGGATGGGCTCTATGTAAGAGTTAGTAATTATTTTTATTCTGGATAGAGTGCATGACATACTGGTTGGGGATTCTGGCCCTGGCACTGGACATATCCATTTTAAAATTCAAGTTTTTCAAAAAAGTTTAATAAAAATAAAAAAATAAAATAAAAATACAAGTTTTCCCATGTGCGAGAGCTTGGAGAAACATTCCAATCTTTCTATGTCTCAGTTTCCTCGTCTACAAAATTGGTTAGGAGAATGAAATCAAATTATGCATGTAAATGACTTCACTCATGATAAATGTCAGCAATTGTTTTCCCCATTTCTCATTTTGCCTGCCTGTTTTTCCACAGGGTTATATTATGTCACATTCTAATGCTCTTCTGGATGGAAGATGTTTTTATATTTATGTGATAAATATCCAGATTGAAGAGAACATTTAGAGTAATAGAGTAATACCAAAGTGTTATTAATATTATGCGTGGAATGTTTTCTCTTCTTTCCCTCCGAAGAGTTTTACATAGTTCAAAGAGAAATTAATAAAGAAAGCCATAGCTATGTAGATGCAGATTAGTGTTGGTTGTAAAGTAAGGTTTCTCAGGTGAAGATTTATTTCCATTTGTAGTGATGGCATATTTCTGGAAAGTTTAGGCATCGGAGCCCGGTAGCTTGTTTTTCAGCAGCTCCCAGTAAATGTGATTACACTCAATCTTCTTATGGAAGTTCTCTATGCAAATTCAGGAGGCTCTTGCCTTGAGAAAAATCTTTAAAAGTTGCCCAGCTCCCCAGAAGCAGAGGTTGGGAGGGAGGCATGCTTTGTGTCATACACATTAATTCAGTTGGCACATTACAATGTTAAACTAAATGACATTATTACAAAGCTGTGCTAAGAAGTGTTGACAGGTCCATATGGTAATTTTACAGTGTATAATGAACACACAGACTCCTTTCTTGCAGAAATTTATAGTTCAAATCTATACCCAGGATATCCAGCTTTATTTCCAGAAACTTAAATTGACTTATTACGATGTAGTGAATGTATAAATTAGTTCCAGTAGTTAAACTGAAACATTTCCCTACAGACTCAATTAGATTCATTAATCTGCTGTGTAGACCTGTAAACGGCCCATTGTTCTTTTCCCCCCAAAATGTCAAAAACTATTTCTCTAACTATAAAATATTTCCTACAAAATCTGTTTTAAATGGTCAGAATTATTATATATTAGAAACCCAGGACTACAAATTATCTTATTGTAATGGCACTTCTTTAAAAAAAAAAAAAGGAAAGAAAAGTAGGGTCCAGCCCTTGCCAAGTAATTTAGTGGGGTTCGTACGTGGATTTGCTGCTCTATCACAGTGAAAATGCACTGAAATTAAAAAAAGATCATCTTTTCAACCTAGTTCTACTGAATAAATCAGATGGCATGGGGCATATTGTGTATATTCCTAACCCCACAGCTTTGTCATTGTAAAACTTTTGTGTATGTGCTTCCCACGGCCTGAAGCGTGGCAGCTTATCAGTCCGTCGTAACGTTCCATGGCGGCAGAGTAAAATAATCCATCTGTTAATGAATTCCGTTTCCAACGATGCGCACCTGTGTCTTACCTTTTGCAAAATACCACCGTCCACGTGGGACCCAGAGAGACCACCACACAGCAGAGGTTTAAACACACAAACACACACAAGTAACTACTGTCGTTGAATTTAACAACAAAAGCCCTTGTTTTATTGATTGATGAAGGCTGCTGGTTTTCCTTACTACATGCTATTTTGTTTTGCTGCTGTGATTTATTAAACATTATTTCTTGTTTGAAAAATCTTTGCAACTGTCACCTTTGACTTTTATTTTTTTTAATGGCTCAGCTTTAATAATCTTTACACAGTTGTGTTGAGGAGCGACTTGGATTTCATGTTTAGTCCTAGGTAGACATGCACTGTTCCATTTTGAAGACAAAAAGGGGCTGCTTGGGTTATTCTCAGACAGACTGATACCGCTGTTATCCGAAATTGAGATATTTCATTTGACTGTATGTAACAGAAAACAATTCCAGCTCTCTTTATGGGGAAAAGGGGATCACTTTGAAGGATATAGTAGCATCTCACAAGGCAAGGAACAAAAACAGAGTCCTTATGAATGATTTGGAACCAAAAATTTAAATATTCTCTCCATCTTCTTCCTCTCTTTATAGCTGCTTTATTCTTACTTATTATTACTTCAATTCTACTTTAACTTTCTCTGCACTGTTTCATAGTGTGGAAAATCTGGTGGAAAGAAACTCCCGAATTTTTGCATTATAGACTGAAACCTCTTCCATCTCAATTCCTATTTTAGAAAAGGAAATTCTGGTTGGTCTACACTGCTTTGGCTCCTACTCCTGGAACAATCAAATGTAACTATGAAGTGGGGGAGGTGGTGGAAGGAAAAAGCAGTGCTCCCAACTGGACAAAAAGTATGTACAAATAAATTATTCCAAGCAGCTGGTTAGAGAGAGAGCAGGAGACAGTGCTCAGGAAATGGTGGTAGTGGTAAGTAGAGGTCAGTGTTGGGTTGATTACCAATATGTGATAAATATTAATCTTGCTTATTTTCACATGCCCATCCTCAGAGGTAATTACATGTCCTCTTTTTATCTTTAGTCCAAGATTATGTAGAGAGTTGGAGCAGTAGGTGCCCCCAAAGTAGAGATATTGGACTTTTCCTCTAGGATGATATTTTCAGTGAGAAATACAACGTGTTGAAATAATCAGTTTCCTGTTCGCAGTCCTATATTCATCTGCTCACAGGACATGCACAATTTTCCTGCCAAAGTTAGAGCATAACATTTCCTTCCCCCACCCTTTTCATTTCATTAATATGGAGGTGGGGAAGGGGTGTGCCAGATTCTTCTTACAACATATTTTCCCCCAATTTTTCAACTTATCACCTCCCTTCTTGGAATCCTCACTGTTCATGACAAATTGAAGAGTTCTTGCTTATACAAATCTGCTCAGTGCTAATATCTGTACCTGTAATTCTGGGTTGTGGCAGAGCAGCTACACATGCACAATCGGGACAATCCCACACATCCAGAAAGGACAGGAGGCCTAAAATCAGCAAAGTAAGCTCAAGCATTTCTTTGCCCTTTTGATTTGATAAATGCTTCTGTTCAGGCAGCCTGTCTCATGGCTCAGCATTTTAATTCAAATATTTATCAGATAACTTCTGTGTTATATACCAGTGCTGTGTTATGTACTTTTAGAGATGCAAAACAAGTAATATATTATTTCTGCCCTCAAAATGACTGCCACCGGCCCTGGCTGGTGTAGCCCAGTGGATTGAGCGCGGGCTGGGAACCAAAGTGTCGCCAGTTCGATTCCCAGTCAGGGCACATGCCTGGGTTGCGGGGCCAGGTCCTCAGTGGGGGCCACATGAGAGGCAAACACACATTGATGTTTCTCTCTCTCTCTCTCCCCCCATTCCTTCCCCTCTGTCTAAAAATAAATAAATAAAATCTTTAAAAAAAAGTGACTGCCACGTTAATGGGGTGACAAGATAATCCTACCAAAAATTATGGTATCCTGGACAATGTGAGTACGGTAAATAAACCTGGAGAGAGAGGAGATAATCAGAAAATGCTTCTTGGAAATGAGCTTAAAGGATGATTATAAATTTTATAAAAGGAGATGTGAAGTATTTTAGGTCCACTGGCATTCTCCTCTTTAGAAAGTCTATACAAAAGAGAATAGTCTTAAATGAATGCAGAGCGTAGCAGGAAAGTGAAGGAGGTGATTGAACTGGAGGAAATTTGACTGAGCTCCTTTCTGCTGTCACTAGAAGAAATGAGGAAAAATGTGAGAATGAAGAAAAGAGGGAGTGGAGCTTAATGTTCAGCAGGGGTCCCAGTGTAGAATTTCTTATTTTACCTATAAATTCAAGTAATATTTCTAGAGAATCTACCATTTGCCAGGAACTAACACATAATATTTGTCCTGGCCATTTTATAGATGGGTAAGTTGTCTCAAAGGAATAGGAGATTTGCTTAGACACAAAACTAGTAGCTGATACAGCCAGGAATTGAACCTAGCATGGTTCAAATGGACATGAAAGATCAGAACCACTCAGCAGCAGAATTAAAGGGGGATGTGAGCAAGAGTCCATGCACTTGCTTTCTGGTTAGCTGCCTGGATTTTTCCGCTCATTGTCTATAGCCCTTGCCCCTCTGAACAGCTCTAGAAAGCGGTTAGAATTAAAGACCCTTCAGCTGCAGAAATTTGTAATCACCTATATATTCACCATTATTTTTGACTTAGTTACTCTTTATTTCTGCTCCTCTCTGGATACCTTTTAGGTTCTGCTTCTGTAACTAGATAGCGGCCTCCTTTTCAGGCCACTAACTGACAATATCTCTCTATACTTCTCCATTCAAATGCTCTGAGAAAGACCGTATGATTGGCTCAATTCATCATCACTGTCCCTATGGAATGAAGCTTTGGGCTAGATTTCTTCTAGGCTATAAACTAGACTTTCTGTAGGATACCATGGCTCAAATACCCACCACAATCCAAAAAGCTGTGGCCAAGATGATTGGGTCAAGTGACGTGACTTTCCATATAGAAGGAATTACTTGAAAGAGATTCAGTAAGGACAAATAAGAAGAGAAGGCTAACAGATACTATAGTTTCAGGCAATGAAATCAAATCCAATATTGATAGCACATTCCATAAGCTAGTATAAAATACATTTCTTTTTGTCTTCCATCACAGTAACTGGGCTACAATAGGCTTGGTTATAGCAAATGGAGTAAGAACACAGACTTTGCAATCAGACAACCATAGGCTCAATTCAGCTTGGCTGTTTATTATTTGTATGACCTTAGTAAGTTATTCATATTCTCTATGCTTCTTTTTCCTCATCTGTAAGGGTCAAATAAAATATTATCTATAAACTGCACATAGTGAGCACATAACAAATGATAGACTAGTTTTAAAAACAAATTGGTATTATCCTAAGATTAATACTTGCTTGGAGAAAATTAACATGGAAACAGAAGAAATTATTTGCAGAATGATTGAAACAAAAGACCTTGGATTTGCTGTACTTTCTGCTTTAGAAAAAACTGTTTCATACAGCCCCAGAATCACAGAGCCAAGAGACAGACATTGTTCACTTAGCGCCCTAATTAGCTTGCAAAAGGATATTCTAAATCTATATTACATGAGTAAATATACCTTTCCCATAAAGATTTATAAAGGAGATTCTATAATTCTTAAAAACTTAATGTGCTAATGACCACATGTAAAGATGAAACTGAATGTTAATGCCACAGTTGGTTGCGCCAAGATTTTATGCATAAATAAATGATAGTGGCACATTTAAAAAATGTATACAAACAAAACAGTATGAAGTTCATAAAACAAATTAATCACAGTTTATTTTTTGGTGTGTTTTTAAAAATGTCATTGATGACCTTTCAGAAGTGAAGACAAGGAAAAGAAAACGGTAACACTTGAGGTTTGGGGGAAAAACATTAAAAAATAATCCTTTTTGATACATAAGAACATTTGCATATCCAAAGCCAGCTTCTGAGCAGTGCTGTGTTTTTTGTGAATGATCAACTCTCTAATTAGCCAATTATCATTGCAAATAGAGAAAGGGACAAAAATCACAAACTGTTAGCAACTTAAAATAGAAATCGACATCACTACATATGAAAGGAGAGTTTAAGTAGAATAAGAGGCTGAGGATCAGAATGAAATTGTTTTTAAACCTTTGCTGAGATAAAAATAATGTTTTACAATATGGTGTCACTTTTCTCTGGGTAATGAGAGCAATTTTTGGCATCTGTGTGACTGTTAAAAGCAATGTGTGTCCCACTTGTTAAATAATAAAAAGTAGCTCGAAATGTTTGATAACCTCTATTAAAATAATACCCAAATATTCAGAAGTTATTTATGGTTATAATTACAAATAGTGTCTGTATTAGCTGAAGTCAATGTATTGGTATCTCCAAATGGTGAATGAGGCACATCTGTAGCATGCGGAAACCAGCTGAAAATATTACCTTCTGGAATTGTAGCTAAAAAGAATCAACAGAAAATTAATACAATAAGCCACCTGCAGAGTCCACCCACCAATAGATGTTTTATAAGAATCAACAGAAAATTAATACAATAAGCCACCTGCAGAGTCCACCCACCAATAGATGTTTTATAAGTCCGGGGTGTCACCAAAAATCACCAGACAGATCCCAATCAGAATAAAACTGATGTACAATAGACTAAAACTCCAGAAATTATTTCATGCTATGGCAATCAAAAACACAAGTGTTTGGTGGAACTGTAGAAAGTAAATTTACAAGAAAGAATTTGTCAGTATTCCAATGCACTGTTCAGAGGCAAGGGTTCTTTCTCCGTTTATTCAGAGGATACATTGTCCACGAAGAGACCCGCTGCCTGGACAAGTGTACAGTTGGGTCTGAGGAGTGGATAGTCCTAAAGTGACCCTCGGGCACTCGCTCTTCCTATGAAAATGCTGTACCCTGTTTAGACGCCCAGTCTCAGTGATCTGCTAACATAGGTCTTTCATGGTCAATTAAAACATCAGCCTTTTGGTTTATGTCTTTGCTTGTTATCTGTTGTTTAATGTGAGTCAGGCCCGGGGACATATTAATCCCTGAGGGAACCGACAAAGTGAAGTCCTCCAGGTGCATAACTGAGGTCTAGACCCTGGAGTTGGGAAGCTCCACCAAGTTCTAGTTCACCTATAAACTTGCTGTTAGCAATGTCCTAACCACCTCTAAGGAAAACATGTCATTTGCAGTGAATTATGTTTAATTAAATTGTGATTTATTTACTTCATAGCAAATGATGCTTGGAATAAAGATACCACTGAAAAGATTAATTAATGTTAAGCAATTGAAGGACACAAAATTTTGCCTCCATTAATGCTTTCCTTATTTTCTGATCATTTTATTTACATTACATATTTGGAACTAGGCATATACTTCCCAACATGCAACTGTAGCATTTGCCACAAGTCTAATCTTTGCCTCCAAATTGCAATACTTTGAGGATAGCTATCAATTTAGCCAGGCCTCCAATCAGATCCTGGTGAAGTAGCTTGTGCATTTTAATCTGGTAATCAAAAAGTATTTGTTGAATGAAAAAAAAGTGTTAAAATATGATTGTTTCTACTCTTGTTTTTCTTTTTCTTTCTTTTTTTTTTTTAGAGAGAGGGGAAGGGAGGGAGAAAGAGAGGGAGAGAAACAGCAATGTATGGTTGCTTCTCACATGGCCCTCACGGGGACCTGGCCCGCAACCCAGGCATGTGCCCTGACTGGGAATCGAACCGGGACCGCTTGGTTCCCAGCCCGCGCTCAATCCACTGCGCTACACCAGCCAGGGCTCTACTCTTGTTTTTACAGTGGTCAGAAGCCTTTGAACTGCCTTTCCAAGAATCCCTGCTACCATCAGAGTCTTGTTTAGACCCCACGCATGAGAGATAGTTGCTTGACACTTGGGAAGAGAAGGAGGAGTAGAAGCCATCTTGTTCTTGTGGCAGCAATGGACAGCTGTGATAGTTTCTCAACAGCCTACAGAAAATCATCCAGTCTGGTGCTGTGGATAGTTGTAGCCATCAACAGTGGGTTCCTGTAGTTCTCTGCCTGCCTAGTTTCCGAAAATCCAGCAGTGGCTTCGCCTGAACGCTTTCACTGTTACTCGACACGAATTCCCTGTGTCAAATTCCTTTCCTCCTTAAATTTCTCGAGTAATTTCTGTTTTCATAAATATTGACTGATACACTTGGAACACTATTTCCTCTTGTTTATCATTCCTATTGTGTTCCTCTTATGAAAAAAAATCTTCAAAAGTTTTGAAGATTCTTTTTAGAACATGAACTGCATTAGCAGTGGAGGAAATGCCATCAGCCTCAAGTTCCACTTAGGCATTAGGGCTCATCTCACCTGTTTCTTAGAATTGTGTTACTGCACTGCCCACTGACCAATCTCTGAAAACAATTTTTTCTTCTCTTTTTCTGGTCATTTAATCACAGTTATTCTGGCATGGCTAAATTGGGATTCCCCAGTTTATATTTTGGAGAAAAGTTATATTCTCTTTGGAGAAGAAAATCAATCTCTCTCTCCCTCCCTGCCTCTCTCCCTCCTGTGAGCTTATGTGTTATGTTATACAAAAATCAAAACCCTAGTTTATTGTGGAATAGAGAGGTTTGTGATAATGAAGAATATAAGGATCAGTGTGTTAATGTCAAATGTTATTACCTCAGGGACAAAATTGTTATTATATAGTTAAGAGGTATAATCAGAGGTTTGCTGAGACAATCGGGGGTGGGGGGAGCTGCACTATCGATTTCCCTCTTGCTGGGTCCCAAAGAGTCTTGGAGGGTCTGAGGAGCCTGGTGTATGAAGATATGGCAACAGTAGCCCTGCAGAAGGAAAATAGGCTGTAGCTATTTTTGTTACGGACAAATCTATAGGCTCTAGAATCTGTGATGCCACTGATATGGTATGGAATGGAGAAGAAAATTGGAAGAGAATGACTGGCTGGGAATGAAAGACAAAAAGGCTGCATCCATGCAATGTGTCGGTGTTCTTCGGGGGTTCCCAGGCATGGTAAGGGAGGAGGACCCAGTCAAGTATGACTCTTATATTCTGGGGGGAAGGGGGAGGAGCCAATGTTTATTGGGTCATGATTGGACATATCCCCTCAAAGCTAGATGATTTGCTATATCTGCAGTAATTTCTCAAAAATGAAAAAAAAAAAGGGTGGAACTAAAAATGAGTTACTTCAAGTAGTTGTCCAAGAAGGTGAATACATAGAAATGAACAATTCTAAAAAATCTGAAAATGACTGGATTTTCTTAAGGCAATTTGAGAAGGATTTCTTTATTATTGCTAAAGAAATTCATGGTGTAGTTTTTCTCTATTATGCAATTAAATTCATTTTATCTATGATTTATTTTCATGACCATATAGACTAAGTTTTTTCACTGTATCTCCCTTTATGCTTTTGGTGAAATAAATATCTGAGTTACTATAGTTTTGGCCAGCCTTTATATTCTGCATTTTGTATTTTGACTTTTGTGTGTGATGGTCCATATGACATTCCAAGTAATTATACCATAAAAATGATACGAGATTACCTTTCTGGCCTAGACATATAATGTCTGATCTAGTGTGCAGGTCAAGTTTCAACTAATATGAATTGTTGGACATCTTGAGGTCAATAAAAACTATCAATGTGTAAGTTATATGGTTTAAGGTAATAGTCATTACTTCCAAGGAAACAGAGGCAGAAGGGATTCCTTTGAGGACTTGGATATTTAAATTTTTAATAGTATTTACTTGACACATTTTAAGCTCTTAATGTCATGATGGGAAAATAAGGTCTATACCTTTACTCTATTTACTCTAGTAAGGAAGAAAATGTATCTCTTAATAATAAGGCAGAACTATTCCCTGGATTTTCACTGAAACTCATCAAAATATTATTGGCCTCATACAAGGCAACTCAACCAAAGGGCAGTTCAAGATTTGTAATGGGTTTATTCACCTAGTATTTTCTAATTTTCCTGATATTTATTCTGCTTAAGTTCTATTCTTTGTTATAAACTTTCTCAATATAAATGCATAAGAAGAAATATATTTTTTCCTTTTATAAAGAAGTGGACCAGACAGCTTTGATAACCGGGAATATCTCAGAAAGGGTAAGAGTCCTGAAGAGTGTACTGTTTGCACGGGAATGACAGGAAGGACACATAGCACATCATTATTTCTTCCACTCACTGGCACTCAAAGTGATTTGCAAAAGGGAAAAAACTGAACACACTCATAGAAACTTTGAGTCATTGGGCATTTTTGCCTGTGGCTGCCTACTTAATCCAGGAAGAAAGTGAACATTCATGAGTCAGAGCCCTTAGCTTTGCCGAGCTCACTTAAAACTGACAATGGAATATTGTGGAAAAAGAATTTGCATCAAATAATCTGGAAAATATTTGAAATAAACCAGCACTTGGTCAATCCTGTTCTCCCTCCATGTGGGTGTGAAAGAAATAGAATTGTCTCAAGAAATCTGTTTTTCTTCTATAAGAATGAGCCCACTATCACAGAAAGGTGCAAAGCATTTCATAGCTCCTGAAATGGGAGCCGGCCGGACCAATGGCAGAACAAGTTAGCCCTGATATAACAGAGGTGGGGTGCTTCTACATGAAAGAAATGTAGCAGTTGTTTCTTAAAGTTCTGTTGTACTTGTTTAGATTTTGATTCTGAAGAAGGGTAACATTAGTTTTAGAATCTACATATTAATTTATTAACTAGTAAGAAAAGTAAGAAGTTTAAGTAATCTGGATATATATGTTGGAAAAGCAAGAGGAGAAAGATGAATACAATTTTACTGGAGTGGTAGAACGTAGCACAGTGGAAAGGTGAGGAGGGATGTGAATCACACAATTTTAACTGCAAATCTGGAGTCATTAGCTTTTAAGCCATCTCACTGTATACTGCATTTGGCTTCCAGTTCCTAAGTTCCGTCATAGAACATAACCCTATTCATTGTAACACCTTTGTACATGGTGTATTGCTTTGCATATATCAGACAGGCAGTGAGTTATAACAGAACATAGATTTTAGAACCCTAAAATACCTGTTTCTGAATCCAACCTTTGTTACTAGCTGAGGAATTTTATACAGTATATTTAACCTGAGAATTAGTGTACATATCTTTAAAATGGCAATAAATCTGACTCATGGGAATATGGTAAGGATTGAATAAGATATCAAGTGCCTACTAGTAATATACCTGGTAAGTACATAGTATTTTTCGATGAACTGTGGGACTGGCTTTTTTTTTTTTTACTTGAATAACATTGCATTGCATTACAGTGAAATTTAGGTTTATACCTTTCTTTTCATCTACTTTTATTTTTAACCAGTTTTTCCACTTTTCATTGTGATATGAACATGTTTTTAAGACTTTTATTAAGGAAACATAAACTTGAATTAAATAAAGTTTTTCCAAAGTTAAATAAACTTCCCATATACTATCTTAAAATTCATTCTATTTTGATTGTTACATTTAGTTACACATGCTCAGAACTCTGCCAATTATTCCTCAATCTCTTTGAAATGCCTGTTTCCAAACAAAGGCTAGGAAAGCATAGTTTAACTCTATATAAGAATTCAGGGCCCTGCTGGTGTGGCTCAGTGGATTGAGCGCGGGCTGGGAACCAGAGGGTCCCGGTTCGATTCCCAGTCGGGGCACATACCTGGGTTGTGGGCCAGGTCCCCAGTGAGGACCATGTGAGAGGCAACCATACATTGCTCTTTCTCCCCTCCCTTCTCCTCTCTCTGAAAATAAATAAATAAAATCTTAAAAAAAAAAAAAAAAAGAATTCAGTATCTCAGACTGAAACAATCAGACATCGTTTAACTTGTTTGTGGCGCCACATAGTCTTCCGGTGCACTAAGTAAAGCACCAGAACCACCCCGTATGCAAATACATTGGAGAAGGAAAAAGACTTTCTTATTTTTGTTACTGTGCATTATGTTATGTGGACATAAAAAAGGGCAGAGATGAGCGAGTCTGAAAAACAATCCCTCACGGTGATGAAAAACATTTTAAGCAAATTCCAGCTAAAATGAATTTAGTCTATGGTTAGACTAAAGGGGATATGACATACAATAGATAATATTACTTGGCAGTTTATTTGTCAGTTATATGGCTCTTGAAGATAAAATAATATCTTGAAAACAATAAAATCAATGAACATATTTTTGTTTCTATTTCACTGACATTTATGATGTCCTTTTTGTACATTCTTCATTAGACTACTTAGTTTATTTAATTAATTCTTGTTTTAAAATGAAAGCATGTAAGAATAAACCTCTTTGCTCTTCAGTTAAAGTGTTGGCTACATAAAATACCTTTCCCAAATTACTTCCGATATTTTCATTTGAAGTGATACACTTAATTTCTTCATCACTGTACAAAGTTATGAAGATAGTTTGTTAGATTTACATGGATGGGTTGGTAGGAAACTTTACATACTCTTGGAATCTCATGCTCCAGATTTACTTGTCGTTTTCATTAATATCCATTGTATGGATCACCAAGATCATGAAGGAAGTTAGTTTTTTAAACAAAGCAAAGAACCATTTTTGCTAATTATTCACGTCAAGCAATTGGAGAATAACTCAATTCTCGATTTATAAGTCATTTATGGACACCATTGTAAATGTTACAATGCCCTAAAGCCTCATGTACACATTATGAATACAACATTTTGTCGGTGCTACTACCAATTGTATACTCTGTCACTTTATGTGGGATGCTCTGAGCTCCTCCTATAACATGTCAGCCTAGTTCTGATACATTCAAGACAGAAGTGCTTCTCAGTGTGGACCTTCCTCTGTGTGATAAGCTACCTTCTTTCTGTTGAAAGTAGAGTTTTGTATCCCCTCTGCAACTTGAACAAGACTCAGTGTCACAGTGTTAATGAGCAGATATTCTGAAGCGTATTCATTTCCTTTTGTTTTACTGACCATGGAAAAATGGATCTTTTACAATTGATTTGTTAAGAAGCTCCACAGTAAGGTTTCACTGAAAACTTCTCATAGAGATGTAACATGTATTAATTCACTTATGATATACTGACACTTTCATGGTGGAGATCAGTAATGCAGCTCTGTGATACAAGCAGAAACTCCCATCCCAGAAATTCACCAGAAGTCTTAGAGTCCAGGGGAATCCAACCTGTGGCCCGTGGGCCTCATGTGGCCCAGAATGGCTATGAATGTGGCCTAACACAAAATCGTGAACTTACTTAAAATATTTCTTTTGCTCATCAGTTTTTGTTAGTGTTTGTGTATTTAATGGTGTGGCCCAAGACAACTCTTCTTCTTCCACTGTGGCCCAGAGGCATCAGAAGTTTGGATACCCTGTTGGGTAATGATGGAGAATGGCCTCATATGGCACAGGCTGACAGGAACAGCATATTAGCAACTTTTAATTAATTAATTTATTTTTTGCCTTGTTTGATTCAAGGGAGAATTAAAATTAAAGTATTAGCATAGAAACTTTTGTAATAATGTGGCTAACATTCAACTTCCAAATTTTCCCTGATAAGCAGTCTCTTTAGACCCAGTTCAAATGCTACACTTATTTAATCTTTACTGTATTTTTTCTATTACAATTTCTTTCCCTTAACCCCCCTCCCCCAGAAATCTCTGCGCTGCTGTCTATGCCCATGAGTACTTTTTGCTCAGTCCCTCCACCTCTAACCTCCCCTCTAGATACTATACTGACTTCCCTTAATAGCCAGTTGTGAGCCCGGAGATACAGAGCCGGCTCTACCAAACAACCCTCTTAACTGACACAGAAAAAGAGACTTCCTGAAAATTGAATAATAAGCCAACTATATCAGATTAAAAGAGATCTAGGAAAGAGAAAACAACCAAATGCAGTATGTGAAGCATTCTTAAACGCAATAAAAATATCATCTGGTTAATTGAAAATACAGGTTCCCCGTCTGAAATACTGAATCTTCAAAGATTCTGATGTCTTAAGTCAGTAAGCGCAGGCCGGAACTTATATGAATAAGTAGTGATTCCTGTGGCCAGAGAAGAATGAGGAAAAACTGACAGGGGGAAACAAAACTGTTGTTTATTCACTACCTTATTTCATTCACCAACACACTCATTCCCTCATTCAGTCATACAAACATTTTGAACATTCACCACCGTGACACAGGCATGTGGCTGGGCACTAGGAAACAACAACAGACAGGTCACAGTGCTCAACCTCCGGGGCTCACAACTTGGTAAGTGACAAAGACACAGCAGAGCTGTGGTCGGCGTGCGTACGTGATGAAGAATCACAGGAACAGGGTCCTGACTATGTTCACGCATGCTCTTTGTGTATACTTTGGTGGTCTTGCTGTTGAATTCTGGATTGGACTTCACCATTTTTTTTTAATTTGGCCATAGAATGGATTGAAAGTTACCTATTTTTGTATCCTTTGGATCACAACAATCAATATTTTCATTACACAGATGTTTTCCTGAGTTTCCAAGTCGAGAGAGCAAAGCTGTTGTCTAGACTCATCTTTTCTATCTATACTTTCAATGGAAACTTTCTATCAATTTTCTATGAAAAAGTTAGTTTACAAATAAATACTCTGCTTCTGAGAAGAGACAACATTCCACGATCTCTTAAGCTGGATTCTAAATATTATCTTGATACTCAATGTTTAATAAAATTTGTCATTAAATTACTTTTAGTTTGCTGTTTTTTAAATAAGCTGACTCAAGGGAAAAAATTTCCTTAAATTCAGAATGGAAAGAAAACCTAGATTAAAGATTTTCAGAGAAATTATTTTATGAATTCAATATACCTGATGTCCACTGAAAATATTGAAGACTAACCCACAACTGGGGAAGACAGGAGCTTAAAATGCAGATTCTCCCAGGCGCTTTCGTTAAAATCATGCCACTTTATTTTCACCCCTAAATCAGTAGGGTAAAATTCTGCAAAACCTAATTTCATTTGACAAGGGATGTCTCTCTGCATGTAGTTAATTAGCCTTTGTTGTCAATTTGTTGTTCTCCAGTCACCAAAAAGGTGAGGACTTCAGATGGATTCTCTAGTAAATAGGATGTCCTATGAGTTGAAAGTTATTAAAGCTGAAGACATAAAAAAAAAAAAAAGATAAACAGGAATAGAAGCTGATGTTTCAGAGCAAAAGAGTATGGCAAGGGAAACGAGACAAGAACATCAGAATGACTTTTGAAAATGCAAAGTCCCTGACTGGATTTAAGACAGATTCGTGGAGAAATGTGCCTTTGACCCTGAATGACAAACCAGCAGCGATCCTAATTTTGAGCTTTATTTTACTGATATAAGGTAAGTTCTCATTGTCTTAGGACGATGATACTTAATTGGATTACGCTTTCCTGGTACTGGACATGACCCGAGCTTGGTACAGGTCTAACCGTTTGACCAATGGCAATGCAGTTCTCCGTGTCACCCTGGCCTTTCCTCTGCTCTGCTGTCCTGTGTGGCATGTGGCTGAGACAGAAAGTGGCACCGCCATGCCTTATGTTGAGCAAGTAATAAACTGTGAATGTTTGATGTTGGACTTTTGATGCTGGGAAAGGAAAAAACTTGAAGCTGTGAATTAGAATTAAGGAAGGTTATAAGAAGAATAGTGATTGACAGACACCAAGAATGCAATAAAAAGCAATATAAGAAGAAATAAGATATCACTTTTTTATCAGCCATAATTATTAGGTGCAGCTACTTTGCTGGGCTAGGGAAAGAAAAAAGTCCATAAGAAATGTATAGTTTAATAGAAATGCATAATTAATTAGAAAATAACAAAAAAGTAGTATTTAAGTTCTATAATATGGCCTGTGATTATATATAGTGAAGGGATGTGTGCAAAGTACAATTAAATGGGGTATAAAAAAGAACAGTTTTATGAGGAAGGTGGATTTCGAAGCTTTGAATCCCAACTTGAAGTAAAAGATTTGGGTTTCTGGAAATCAAAAGAAGAAATTCTGTGACTTATTTGATAATTTTTTCATGTCTGTTGCTGTTTTCCTTTAATAAGTTAGAAAAATACACATAAACTATGCACTTGTTGAAAAGTAAGAATATTATTCCTGCACGAAACTATGGACAGTGGGCGCTCACAACAGTGCCGTACTGGAATAGAAAGTCCATGCTGAGCAGCTGATAATGGCTAGGACGACAGACATGCATAAGAAGACAGATGTCCCTACTGGTTTGGACTGACCCAGTTGATAGACATCACTGGAAATGTTAACATTTCCTCAAACCGCAATTATTTTACTCAAATCTTTGTGAGTTTTTTCATATCTTGCACCATCTATTGAAGTACTTGTTTAATCATTTTATTTAATCAATTCAATTGTGTTATTTAAATGCCTTAAAAACAGTATAACAGTGTCACTCGTCACGAATCAAAGTTAACCATGAAATCGAACATATCACAAAACAATGTGATTAATTCCAAAATTAAAACAAAATGAAATTCATAATAAATATAATCAGCTTACCTCCCACCTAAAGGTAACTTTTTCAATAAAAAAAATAAAGCTATCAATTTTGTAATTGTATAAATTGTCAGTTGGCTAGATAATACTTAGTTGAAGAAAAAAATTAGGTTCCATAGCTACAAGATGATTTCACTTTTCTTGTTTGAGGCTAACCAGGAATGAAAATGTCTTCTCACACATGTATCTGCTGAGAAAGAGCAAGATATTTTTTTAGCTCCTCTGATAGGTTTAAATACTAGAAGTAATTACTAACCATATTGATATGTGATTCTTTTCAATACAATCGTATTCCAAGAAGCCATATGAAGCAGTCTCCCAAACCTGTTCTTTTGTGTGTTTTATTCGTGGACTGGAACAAACAAGCATTTCTTATCTGCCCACTTTTACCATCTGGTTTGGAAAAATAGACATTAACATCTTTTATCAATTATTTAAAATATATTCTCACCATATACATGCACCATATTTCCAACCTTTGAGTCAATGTTGATATCTTATGCCTCTATCAATCAGAAATTTGTGAGTTTCTTTTGAAGTAACATGTGCAGAATCCAACCATTTCCCATCAGATACACCACCCACCTGCTCAAGTCACCATCAGCTTCCCTGAGGGCTCTTGTCACAGCTGCCTCACTTGTCTCTTGGCTTGCAATCTTCCCTCCAGACTTCAACTACTTATTTTCCATGTAGCAGTCAGCATTATTCTTTTAAAATATAAGATTATATCAATACTCTAGTCCACTAAGTAAAATAGTATTTATTTTTTCCTTTATCCTTCTCTCCCTATGCTCAATCAAAAGTAAGCTCCTGGAAGTCATGGATTTTTATGTTCACCACCTTACCACCTGAGCCTAAAACTGTTTTAGATATGTGTACAACAAATATTTGTTGAATGTGTGAGCACATTTTCAGTGAGCTCTTAATATTATTAATTCCTAACGAGATCTATCAGTTGAGAGAATCCAACGTCATAGCTCCAGTGTTACTGTCAATACATGCATTCGATTCACATGGTCTTTTAAGTGAATACTGATATAAGAAGCATGCATTGTAAGAATCAATTTTCATTTTTTAAATAAACATATAGACATATAAGATATACTCATATGTCAGTTATAAGCAAATGTATGATTTTTCAGGGTAGAAGTTTTATCTGGAAAGCCTTGAAGTTCTTCTTCTACTATACACACTCATGTGGTAACTTCTTTATTTAATTTTTATTCAATTTATTGGGGTGATATTGGTTAATAAAATTATATGGGTTTCAGGTGAACGATCTATTATACATCATCTGCATATTGTACTGTGTGTTCACCACCCAATTCAAGTCTCTTTCTGTCACCGTTTATCTTCCCTTAACCTTCTTCTACCTCCACTGCCTCCCCTTTTCCCTCTGGCAATCACCATACTGTTGTCTAGGAGTTGTTCTTGTTTGTTTGTCTGTTTAATCCCTTCACCTTTTTTACCCAGCCCCCCTCTCTCTGACAACAGTTAGTCTGTTCTCTGTCTCTATGAGTCTGTTTTTATTTTGCTTGTTTGTTTATTTTGTTCTTTAGATTCCACATATAAGTAAAATCATATGGTATTTGTCTTTGTCTGGCTTATTTCATTTTGCATAATGCTTTCCAGAACCATCCATATTGTCACAAAGGGTAAGATTTCTTTCTTTTTTACAGCTGAGTAGTATCCCATTGTGTAAATGTACTACAGCCTTTTTATTCACTCATCTACTGACGATTCTTAATGTATAAACTTACATTCACTTGCTTCTGCTCCCAAACACCAGGAAAAAAGTGGAGAACTCAATGCCTTGAACCTAAAGAGGCTGACAAATTAAACCCTTTCACCAATTAGGTCTTCTAACTCTTGAAGCACATGTAAAGTAACTCAAGATTTTCCTTTATGTATAACAAGCGCATTTTATTTTTTAACTTTGGAGTATGGATTGACAGAGAAAAAATGACCACAGACTCATGATTTTTAGGGGAAAAAAAAAGATTGCCACTTATAAGAACTATATTGCAACAAGGATGAGAAGGTTCACTCACCAGCCAGAGGTGAAGAACTGGACAGCCCAGTTCTTTAATGTACCAAATTCAGCCTCCTTTTGCACATGAGTGCCATTAAAGCTTCTTCTAAGAGTTGCCTGAGGTCAACAGGGTACATGATAGGCTCATTGCTCTTTGGAAAAAGAGGAGACCCATGATACCCTGGAAAGAAGAGTTTTCATGACATTCAGTGGGGGTGAGGAAGGTGGACCTCTCTGAAGTTTACTAATTTACAATTTAATTCCTAATTTAACTGTAGTTAAAGTAGGCCAAATAATTTATTCAATAACAATTGGGATCATAATGAGAATCATGATATTTGGTCAGGGCAATAAAATGTTGTAGATTTCTGAAAATCTATAAAGTGGTCATAATTTTTGTTCAGGACAACAAAACATTAAGAATTTCTTTGGTAGTTGTATTTTAACATTTTGAATACATGATGTGACTATCTGTTGATTATGGAAGCTACTCTATTTTAAATTGCACAGTCAATGATATAGTGATGAAGGAAAATATTCATTACTCGCACATAATCTTAACGAAGTTATCCAATATAAGCTGGCCACACTCTAAGGATGCCAGTCTACTTGTAATTTTCTAAAAGTAAATCTACATAGGGAGTGACATAAAAAATACAACTCTATCAATGTCACCTTTATGTCAGCAAACAGATTAAATGTTTCTAATATCCAGCATGATGACATTCCGTAGGGTCTAGATCACATTTGTGATAGTATATTTGATACAGTTGTAAATCTTGGAAGAATACACTTACCTAAGAGAATAGCTTTTTTCCCCTAGTCTTAAAACATGTTATAGTTGCCAGTGTAAATCACTTGTCAGTCCATAGCAAATGTAACAGTGTTTTAATCTGAAAAGAAGGAGAAATAAAGTACAGATAATCTTTTGGGCCATTTTCTTGGCACCATCACACATTGGAGACTGACAGGTCCTTCACTTGAGTGACAGGTGTCCTTTGAAATGCCTGTGAATCAGTGCCTGTACAGACTGTTGAAATGCATATTTCCATCCTTATCGTAAAGGAATGGATGGGCAAGATAGGTGCTGTTAACATTGCAAATAGCTCCAGAATTATTCATTGTCAGCTCCAGGCAAAGAATAGGCGGAAAGTTTTATTATTCACCACGCACAATAGCAGGATGCTTAATGATTCTCTGTTACCTTGGCAGAATTGTCCGTCGACTTCAGGCACTAGCAGTGGGTGACATAGGTCTGGCCAAGTGTTAGAGCAAGATCATACATTCTGGTCCCATTTTAATTTCTAATACATTAATCTTTCCCTCCCAGATGCACAATGAATATTCCATAGACTCTTGTTTGTCAGAAGCTGTCTGGCTTTCATCTATTCAGGTGGTTTCATTGACTGTGAAAGCGTGCTTCAAAGGCCTGATCAGTCAATGACAACTGTCTCACAATAGCATTGAGTAATGCTTTCCTTTTTTCTTTTCAGGCATCTGATAGACAACTTTGACACCTGATCTCTGGGGACCTTATGGAGTCACTCAGAGTTCTTAAGAGACTTCCCTTACTTTATCATTCCAGAAAGAATTGTCACAGGTGAATGTATCGCACTTTCTCAGGAGCTGAACCTGACCCTTGAATCCATCTCATTTGCACTGCAGGTTTCACAATGAATTGAAATGGATTAAGTTGGCTTAACGCTGTTTTACAAGCAAGTGGAAAGCTCTGCGCCATTCATTTTTTATTTTAATCCTTTGTCTTAGCCTGCTAATTACTATTGTTTTAAGTTCATTATCCTGGCATGCACGTTGTTACTAGCTGGATGCTAATGCTTGTAAGCAGTGTCCTTACTTTTGCAGGTACTGACCCTTCAATTGTCGAATTAGTCCATGTCATTGCTGAACAGCACACTCTGTAATCTCCAATTCTCTCTAAGATTTTATTCTTCTCTTGTCTCTAATCAATTAAGCAGTAGCCCCATTGAAGCATCTTATACACAGACTGAAGTTCAAAAGCATTAAAGGAAGAGAAATTGGATATCTGATTCCTCTGATTTCTCTGATCACCCCAGGTCAGAGGAATTCTCTGATACCACGTGTTTTACCTGTAAAGCTTGCAAAATATGACCATAAAAAGCAATCTGAGCTACAGTTACTGTCTCTCCACCACTTTTTTCAGTCTTCCGTAAGTACAATGGACAGGTTACGACGCTACAGTTGAGATCAAAATATAAGTAAGAAAAGACATTGCGGCGGAATTATTTGAAGAGGTGAACCAATCACAGAGTTCACAGAACTCACGTCTCGTACAGATTGGAAGTATCTAATATAATTTCTCATTTTAAAGCAAGCATTATCTGCACACTGTCCTCATGGGGGTCAGCCAGCTTTTTGAACATTTTCTGTGACAGGAACTTTACAACTTCAAAATTGTGAAGTTCTAGATTTTACAAACTTTATTATGAGTTGAAATCTACCACCCTATAACTTTGATCTGCTGGTCATAGTTTTGTGCTCTGGAGCTACACACAGAAAAGACCATTGCCTTTGCTTCATAACTGCACTTCAGTGATTTTAAACATGTCTGCCCAAAGACTTTCTAAGAGATTAAATATCCCCAGTTCCTGTATTCATTCCTTAAGGAGTCAAATTTTGAGACCTTCTTATAATCCTAGTCACTCTCTCCTGGATACGTTTCTACATTCTTCTCCAACATCCAATTTCTTAATCAAGATGAAAGAAACCTCCCTAATCAAATTGGCCCTTGATTCTCCACCCTCTTTCCCTTTCAAAGAGTTTATATTTGCAAGTATTCTTATTCTCCCCTATATCAGCAATTCCTCTCATTCTACAAGATCAGTTTCATTAGAAATCAACCACCATTTTCTATTTAAAAGTACTCTCTACTTTGATCATAAATTCTTCTATGTTTCCTCATTTCCTCCTTTCTTTAGGAGAAAATTCATTTTGAGTTGTCGTCATTCAGTGTCTCCACTTCTTGAAATATTACCTCCTCAAACTACTCCATTAAAGTTTTAGTCACACTGCTTCCTGAAAATGTTTTTTCTGACTTCTATATTGCCAAAATCAATGCTTTCTTCTTTGTTTTCACTTATCATATTTGACACAGGTAGCTACCTATTGTTTTTGAAATGTTTTGTTCTCTCAACTATAGCTGCACCATGATATATCTTAATTTCCCTCAAACACATTGGCTCCTTCTTAGTTTTCGCCAGTGTCTTCTTCATTCTGACCTCTCTCTAGTCTCAGCTCCTTGACCTTTGACCCTTCCCTCTATTTAAGTCACATGTTAAGTGATCTCACCTGATCCCCATCTTTCAGTGACATCCATATGATGATGTCTCCCTAAAGTATACCTTCGATACTAGACTCTGCTGAGCGATTTGACTCATATATTCACTTCCTACTCAACATCTGCATTTCATTTTATAAATGGATTCAGTCCCTGACATGCTAAAACCAAAACATTCCACTTTCTTCCATAATGATTGGTTAGATAATTGGACCAGTCTTCCCCACTCCCCACACCCAGATAACCAAAAAAATAGAGAAGATGTACTTTTAAGTTATCTGAAAGCAGTAAAAGCCTGAAAAGACAATAAAAAATTATCAGGTCAAAGTGGAGAAAAAAAAAAGGAAATTAAGGAAGGTAAATGAGCGTGGTAGTTGCTGTAAGTAAGCAGAAGAACAGTCAAAACCAAGACACATAAAAAATCTAAGAGTCTAACAGGAGGATCTTCCCACAATGATCTGGAATCTTAAAGAACTTCACTCCTTGAAGAGAAGGTAAAACAGAAAGGGAAAAGACATTACATGGAATTCCAGAATAATTTTAAGTTGACTCTATTATTTGGGGGTGGGGGGCAGAATTTGGTCTTGTACTTTGTTTAAATTGGTCATGGATTGCTATTATTTCCAAGAGCCTGCAGAACAAATCACAAATTCTCTCTGGAGAAAGTTACACTCATCATAAGGCTCAAATTATGTCTACATATATTTATATGTACATTTATATTTATTTTTATAATTCAGTCTCACAGTTTAAGATAACAAGGAGCACAAGGAAATAAGACACTATGATGGAAGGACACCAAAACAAAACAAGAAAAAAAAGCAACAGAAACAAACTGTAAATACTTTGGGTCACAGACTTATCAATAACGGATCATAAAACAAATGCTTACAAAAGAGGCTCAGTGTTATCTGCAAGTAAACTTTAAAAACTGACAAAGAAGATTTCAAAAAGAAAATACACAAGATTACTAGACTTGAAAGAAGCAAAAATTGGCATTCATTCAGATAATAAGATTAACTTTAGCTCATTCCCTTCCTTAAATCCCCCTCCCACCCAACCTGCTCCATCTTAGTTAATATCTGTTCTACTCAGTTACTAAGATACATTTTTCTGATCCCAACATTTATTCCATCAACATCCAGATTTTGTGATAATCTGACATTTTCAGCATCTATATTGCTATAATTCTAGTCAAAACTGCTATAATCTATCACCTGAACTATTATAATACCCATTAAATGATCTTTCTAATTATATCTTTGTCCTCTTCTAATGCTTCTCAACATGGCATCCAAAGAGATCTTTGAAAAATTTAAATCACATAATATCAATTATCTTTCTAAAACTCTTCAATAGCTTCCTACTATTTAATAGAGATTACAAAGTCCTGCATGATTTTGTGACATATTTTCTTTATACTATACTCTCAGTTACCTTTCTTGAGTATAGCAGCTTAACTTTGCTTCATATTCTTAGAATATACTAATGCCTCTCTTTGGAATGTACCCTTCTCTCACACGGTGTAGCTCAAATGTCATCTCCACATTGAAGACTTCCCTGACTATTCAATCCAACATCCCCATCTCTTAAGTCATTTTGTAAGTATCTGTCTGTTTATTGTTGCTGCTGTTGTGGGTTTTGGGGGGGGGGGTTTGTTGTTGTTGTTGCATTCACCACTATCTTAAAATATATTATTTTTTAATTAATTTAACAGTAAGACCTTATTGGTCTGTTCACTGATATTTCCGTAGTCCATAGCTGTTTCTGGTAAATAGTAGGGACATGAGATATTTGTTAAATAATGAAATGTACTCCCACTAGAGCTTCTTATTAGCATAACTGACAAGTGTATTGTAAACATACCTTTTGTGAAAGCTTATCATTAGTCATCTGCAAAAATTTTTCTCATTTTTACACTGTAGAAATTATTAAATACTGAAAAAAATGTAGTTTATACTCTGTGATGTCCAATGAATCACAAAATTTTTACTACAACTATAATGACTTAGGGGGAGCATTTATAATGTATCTAAAAGAACTTGAGTTTGTGTTCTGTAAAGCTAAAATTACAAAATGACTGTCTTGAACATTAAAAATATAAATGAAGGTATATGTTTAAAAATAAAAATTGGTTAATTAACCAATAGAGTATCTTCTACTGAATTTTTCAGGTGCTACAGACATTCTAAAAGAGCTAAATAATTTACCAACATACTAGTTCAGTGAAAGAAAGTGCTTGATTTCAGTTACAGCTTGAAAGGGGCCATAAAGGTGAACACAGAAAAGGGGAGAGGGAACTTGGAAGAAGAGAAGAATAAATTTTAGGTGGAAAATGGAATCAAATTTCTTATTTGGGAGTAGAGGAATCTAAATATTATGAAGACTTGAGTTATGAGGAAGGAAAAACTACAATATTTGAAAGGCAAAGCAAGCCCACCTGAAACTGTCATTGCTTTAAAGCAGGGGTGTCAAACTCATTTTCACTGGGGGCCACATTAGCCTCTGGTTGCCTTCAAAGGGCCAAATGTAATTTTAGGACTGTATCAATGTAACTGCTCCTTAACTAAGGGCAAGGAGCTCGGCGCTGCCACAGGGTAGAAACAAGGTGAAGGGCCGGATTCAGCCCGTGGACCTTGTGCTTGCCACCCATGATTTAAGGGAAAGGGGGAACATCATTGGGAATGGGCAGTAAAGAAACAAAGGAATCGCACTGATAACTGAGAACATTCACGATGCGTTGGCTCTGTGTAGGCTTGCTTTGAAGACCTTCCTGCCTTCCCACGGTCAATCTCCATAAAATCCCTAGACACAGAGACAGTTTTTTTACTTTATTTATTTTTATATCCTCACATGAGGAAATATTTGTATTGCTTTTAGAGATAGAGGGAGGAAGAGAGAGAGAGAAATCGATGTGAGAGAGAAACATCAATTGGTTGACTTCCCATACCACACCCTGACCGGGGATGGAATGGGGAACCTCGACATGTGCCCTGACCAGGAATTGAATCTGCGACCCTTTGGCCTACAGGATGATGCTCCAACCAACTGGACCACCAGCCAGGGCCATAGCAATGGTTTTTAATTCCTGTTTTACAATTGAGAAAGTGGAAACTTAGAAACATTGAAAACCATGTTCGAGGCAGCTGATCATTTAGTGAGAAAAGTGGGACTCCTACTCTCACCTTTCTGGTCCTACAATCTGCCCTTACTGATGTTCTCTACAATGCTTTCTCTTCAACCTAAGTCTAGGATGTTTTTGTTCTCTGGCAAAACTCTGAAGGTTTTCACAGGTCCCCGTTTAAAATTTGCTGTTGCTTTCTTGTGTGTTTGTGTGAGAAGGAGAGTGAAAGAGGGGGACAGAGAGAGAGAGAGGAGAGAGAGACAGAGAGAGCCAGTGCTTTTATTGAGTTGGCCAAAAAGTTTGTTTGGTTTTTCCTGTAAGACGGCTCTAGTAGCACTTAGTTGTCTTTAACTTTATTCAAAACAATTTTTTTAGATTGTATTGTGACAGCTGTCATATCAGCATGCATTTTATAAAACTTATCAAATTGGTGAATTTTTGTGTAGCCATTTTAATTTTGAATATGGAAGAAAATATGCAACATTTTTGGCATATTATGCTTTATTATTTCAAGAAAGGTTAAAAAAAACAACTGAAATGCAAAAAATATATATATTTGTGCCGTGTATGAAGAAGGTGGTGTGACTGATCAAGTGTGTCAAAAGTGGTTTACGAAGCTTTGTGTTGGAGATTGCTCGCTGGGTGATGCTCCACAGTCTGTTAGACCAGCTGAGGCTGATCAAATTAAGACATTAACTGATAATAATCAAGGTTATACCACATGGGAGATCATCAAATTACTCAAAATAGTCAAATCAATAAAGATATTGGTGAAAAATGAAAAATAGTCTTTTACTTAATGGAACAAACTAAACATACTTTTTGGCCATCCCAGTATTTGTAGTAACACATTGGGTTTCCAGGACCTGAGGTTTCCCTGGCAGGCAGCCATCTGCTCTCACCTTCTCAAGCTTGTGGCTGCAACAGTTGGCATTCCATTTTCTAGCCTGCTCTTTTTAGACATTTCTTCCCTTTGATTATTCATTTAAAATCTTCCCACAGTGTTTGTTGTTCTTCACCTGTTTGTTGCTTTTCCTGTGTTTAGAGGTTAAAAAGTTATGTTGGTGCAAGCTTAATAAAGCCTAACAAGAAATGAATCCACACGACCTCTTAATCTAAGCAGATGGCAAAGCATAGTTTGAAAGTGGAATAGCTTGAATGGCATGCCACCTTAAAATGAGGAGAAAATTTTAATGTATTTATAGACTAGGTGACTCAACATAAAACATTAAAGCCCAATTATACTAATTGGTTAATAATGATTTCAATAAAGATTCTTTTAATTTGCTAACTACAACCTCAGTATGTAATTAAATTCTATTGTCTCAAAATAAATTTGGTTATCACTGCTAACAATAATTCTTTTTTGAATAATATGTCCCAATGCCTTGGGAAGTCAGCCTATTTGTGACTTCTTTTTTTTTTTAACATTTTGTTTTTTTAAATTAACTAATTTATTTATTATTTTAGAGAGAAGGGAAGAGAGGGAGAAAGAGAGGGAGAGAAACATCGATGTGTGGTTGTCTCTCATGTGGCCCCACTGGGGACCTGGCCTGCAACCCAGGCATGTGCCCTGACTGGGAGTTGAACCAGTGACCCTTTGGTTCATAGCTGTGCTCAATCCACTGAACTATACCAGCCAGGGCTATTTGTGACTTCTGAATGAATAGTGGAATAAACCAAGCCACCTGGAATCCCAGCCTCTGAGAGTCAACACTATGAGTCAAGAACAATAGAATCTTCATTTTTAGCTTTAGAAAGTATACAGCTATTTGCTTGTTTCAACACTAATTGGTATCCTTAGATCACTATTTCTTTTTAACAAACTCCTATACACATGACAGGAACTCTATAGTTTATCAAAATGTTGCTCTAAAACCAAAATGTGAACCTCATTTCACCCCTCTTCAGCAGGAGCTGTTTTTGATTCACACCGTGCACACGCTTGGCTAGGGAAAGAGGGCCAGCAGTTTCCTAGGTCCCCATTTTCACTATCATCTTTCTTTCTAATAAGACCACTTCTTAACAATGTCATTTCTTTACTGTATTGACAGCTTCCCACAGACATTGATGACTTGGGTATCAGAATCAGGGTTTCCTACCTTAGGGCTTCTCCCCTCCTTTTTGGAGATGCCAAAAACGTTAGTGAGGCTACCAATTGAGTGTCACAATTCATCTTTTCAACTCCAATGCCATTTTTTCTATTCCATTTGACACTTTGCATCCATAGCCACATCTCAGACCTTTTCTTCAAAGAGAACATCGTTTGGAAATCTTAAACTCAACCAACTTAGTTTTGTCTGTAAGTCCCATTGCACCCCCTTTTCATCTGATTTCCTCCTTCTTTCCAAACCACGTCACTTCACCTTTCATTTTATTAGTATTACATAAACTGTCCTCTTCTTATTTTCAGATAATTGGTTTAGTGAATTGAGCAAAAGAATATCTCCCCTCGTGTGAATTCCTACAGCATATCTGGTGTCTTCTCTTATTCTTCCCAGTTAGTTTCTTCAGGAAGTATAGGAAAACTTTGTGACTGTACTTTATTGTCCAATAAGTCAACTTTATTTTAAAGACATATACTACTTGATCTTCCAACCTCTTCAGATTTACTCTTTGGTGCAATATGGTTGATTTTTCCTCCTCTCATCCCACTGAAATTCCTCTCCTGAAAGTTCCTTATGACATAGTTAGTACAGGCTTTATATTGTTTGATCTCTGTCTAGATATTTAGTGCCGCTAATCAACATTTTTGTTTTAAACTTCTACCCACCTTAACTTCCACACTGCCACTCTTTCCACATGTCATCCCCACCTCCTTTGCTTTCTTATCTCTTTTTCTTTGATATTCTCAGTTTGTCCACATTTCCTTTAAATACTGGTGTTCCAACCAACGTGCCCTTGGTCCTCCTTTCTTCTCACATCACTATTCTTACGGGCTTTGATACACCTCCTTGTCTTGAATTACCATTACTATTTATCCTACATCTCTGAATTTTTCCTTGAAGACACATCTGCCCAAATATTAACAAGTTGTACTATATGTTCTGGAAGTATACTAAACTCAACTTGTAAAACTCCAAAGTATTTGTTTGTATACTCCCATCTCCTCTCTATTATAAACCCCTAAACACCATCCTCCTCCTATATTTCCCAATTTGGAGGTTAGTACTATCACCTAGTCAATCTCCAAAGCCAGAATGAGAGGCACCTAGAAAATTTCTCTACTGGACACCTTATAGCCATATCCTCTGCCTTTTTTCCTCTTATATATCTTCTCTATATCTCTGCTGCCATTGGTTACTTAAAGCTTCTTTTATTTTTTACATAAGTTACTTCTGTGGCTTTCCTTAGGTTCTTCTGTTCTTGTGACCCTACCCTCTGCACTGCTGCCATTTACTCCTATGATTAGAATCCTCTACTACTTCCCTGTGCATTAGAAAAAGACCAGGTATAAAGACAATTTGTGAATTCAGACAAATCAATATAAAAAAACAAACAAACAAACAAACTGAACAACCTGATTAAAAAATGGGCAGAGGATCCCAAAAGACATTTCTCCAACGAAGACATACAGGCAGCCAACATATACATGAAAAGATGCTCCACATAACTAACTGTTAGGGAAGTGCCAATCAAAATGGTAATGAGATATCACCTCACACCTGTCAGAATGGCAATTATAAAAAAGCAATAAAGATTAAGTGTTGGTGAGGATGTAGAGATAAAGGAACCCTTGTGCAGTGTTGATGGGATTGTAAACTGGTACAGCCACTAAGGAAACTGTGATTATTTCTCAAAAAGTTAAAAATAGAACTGACATATGACCATTCAATCCCTCTTTTGGGTATTTATCCAAAGAAACTAAAAACACTAATTTGAAAAGATAGATGCAACCTATGTTCATTGCAGCACTGCTTACAAGAGCCAAGATATGGAGCAAACAAAGTGTCCATCAACAGACAAATACATAGGGAGATGTGGTCCATATATATAATGGAATATTATTCAGCCATAAAAATGAAATCTTGCCATCTGTGACCACATGAATGGACCTAGAAGGTACAGCATTAAGTGAAATAAGACAGAAAGAGAAAGACAAATATATGATTTAACTTACATATGAAATTTAAAAAACAAGAGAGCCCTGGCTGGTTTGCTCCGTTAGTCTGAGCATTGTCCTGTACACCAAAAATTTGCAGGTTTGATTCCTGGCCAGGGCACATATGGGAGGCAACCAATCGATGTTTCTCCTTCTCTCTCAAATCAATAAACATGTTCTCAAGTGAGGAATAAATAAAAATAAATAAATAAATAAATAAAACAAAACAGTAACAAATCTATAGATACAGAGAAAAAAATTAATGATTGCCAGATAAGAGGGGAAGGGGGATTAATAAGCATAATCAGAAAGGTAAAGGGGATTAATAAGTACAAACTGCCAGTTATAAAATCTGTTATGGAGATGTAAAATACAACATAAAGAATACAGTCAATAATATTTTAATAACTCTGGATGGTGTCAGGTGGGTCCAAGTCTTACCATGGTGATCACTTTGTAAGATATATAAACGTGCAATCACTATGTTGTACATCTGAGGCTAATATAACATTGTATGTCAACTACAATTTAAAAATAAACTAACATAGAAAGACAGTATGTGATGACTTCAAATATCTGAAATTTCTCTCTTCCTTTCACATTAATATACCACACTGATACTTGACCCACATCAGCTATAAACTTTTTCTTATTTGTAACACGTACCCTCACCACCTTGAATTTGTTCCATCTTACCTCCCCTTGGTACCAGGATAACCTCTACGGATCTTTCAAAGGTCCACTTGAGTTATATCTCTTGCATAACCTGCTATTTTCTGCTATAACTCTGTGTAGTTATCTCCATTGTAATTTTTATCATTGTAACAGTCTCCTTTTTCATGGACTGTTAGTTTCTTGAGCATGTGAGTTGCAGCTTTCATGTCCCTCATAAGAATTTCAAACGCATAGTGAATAATATGTGCTCAATTAATATTTACATTGTAAAAGTATATATACACATTGTAAAAGTTAGATGAACAATGTATGTGTCAATTATCCTTTTAGATGTCAGCTTTAATACTACATAATCCCAGAGACTTCTGTGTCTGTTACTGAGGAATCCAATAAGACCTTAGCTGTTTTGCTGTATATAGCCATTCCACTGTCTTCACTTCCTAGTGTTCCTACTATATTTTGATGCAATCTTGTTCCGTTAATTTTACTGAAAAAAAAATGTGTAGGAGAAAATTGACACAAGTCTCCATGAGTAAGAAGACTAATTTTAGAAATCAACATAAAGTGAATTGAAAATCTAATAGAAAAGAAATTAGGAACTTCAAACTTGGGAACAATTTATCTAAAAACCTTGATACACAGTAGGTTATCACACTAGTTTCTGTATCAAAAATATGATACAGTTCAAGAAAGACTAGCTTATTAATTAGTTAGGTACTATTCACATTTTCCAAAATTTGTTCTTATAATGTCTTTGAAGCCCTCCTTCATTAGATTTAGAAGGACCCGCTAACAATTTTATCAAGTACACTTGAATTTTTAAATTTTCTATAGTATAGTCTTGAACTTTATTTCCATAAGAGTGTTCTAGTGGAAATACAGAATCTTAGTGGCTTTTATTTGGGGATGTTTTGTGCCAAAGCAGGGTACTGACAACCAGCTTTTTTCAGAGTGGTGTTGACACACATCTGTTCAAATAAATATATTAACGTTTTCCATCTCAACTGACTCAGCTGGCAGCAACCAGCTCGCTCCTTTTTGTGAATTTAGAACTAGGAAGGGAGCTCTGAAAGGGGGAGAAGCATTTTACAATTTGTCAAGATATGTATTCCGGCACTTTCAAAAAAAAATAAGTCAGTGCTGGGTCCAACTTGAGCTAATAAGCTAATGACTGCTTATCCTCTGCTATTAAGGCTTCAAAGCAGCTCTTAACTAAATGAGCCAATTATTATATCACCATGTATTTTTTATTCCTTCCTGTTAAATCATGCATTTGGTGTTGTATAGAATTTTTATGCTTATTAAAAAAAATAACCAGTATGTATGAGCTTATGAAAGGAAACCTCACTCAGATTTTAAAAAGCAAATGAAAACCTTCAAATCTAACTGGTGCCATATGGTACACTCAGAAACACTTACTTGTAAAAGGAAAGTTAAACCTTGAATATATTAATGATTTTTTACTAAAAGAAGAAAAATTCCTCTTTTCCATCTTTGCATCTGAAAGACTTCTGAGTAGGGCATCATAGGACACTTTTCTATACAAAGAAGTGAATTCAGTACCATAAACCTTGTATTGGTTTTATTATCACTTGCATGATTTTGAGCAAGACAAAACAATAACAGTGCCTTAATACTGCTCTTAAGACATGAAAGACTTAAAGATATCCACAGCTGACTTTCCACTTTTTTTCATTCTGTCTCAGTGAAACCCTTTACTCTGACCTTGATGTGAAGACATAGGCACAGCCAACTAGGTGTGAGAGGCACTAACGTGCCTCTAGAGACGCGAGTCTCCTTCCCCTGCCATTCACTTTTTCCCTTGCATGTGAAGTCTTTTACTCTAAATTTATACTAATATGTAAAGCGTCGATTGAAGAGCCTCATTGTTTTTTTTTTTTTTTTATTTCAAAATGCAAATGTGAACTGCCCAGAAAGCAATGGAAAACAAAGAACTGTTAGGTTAAGGAGACCACCTGTCCCTCAACACTCTTTTCTTCCCATCAGTTTGTCAGCGTGAAGCAGGACCATCATTTATTAAAAACAAGAGAGTGCTTTAATTGCAAGCATGTTGAAGAGCAGGCATTCTGAATATCTTACATGAATACTGTAGTCATAAATATACACATCTTATTATTTTTTTGTATATCACTACTCGCATCTCATTTGTTGAGATGATTTACTTTATTTAAGCCATCAGAGGTTGTTTTGCTATGGAATATAGCACAATGAGCTAAAGTGAAACACTCTGAGAAAAGTTTTCAGCATAAACAGTAGTTCACCATTCTATCTTCCTTCAAGCTGTGTCTGCTAAAATTATACCTCTTTCCAATTTTCATACATTTTTTACTCTTGACCCATGTCATATGTGTTCTATAAGATTACACATATATTTTCCCAGGTGTTTTAGGTAATGATCATCTTCTGGAGGAAGAGGTAATCAATCCATCTTCAACATACCTAAAATAATTGACCATCACAGAGTTTCTACTGTTTCCTGGATTGGGAGTCAAATTGTCTTTTTCTTGGTATTCCTATGGTTAGCATTATCATTTGATTTTCAAGGACTTGTTTTATAACTTGACACATTTACTTTTCAGCTATGAAGAAGATGTAGACTTTTAGGTGAGAAACAAGGCTGGCATTGCAAAAGGACCTTGCAGAACATGTATAATTTAGACCTGAACAACAACCGCTTATCAAGCCATAGCGAAGTGTTAGTTGACTTATTTAATCAAAAGTGTGCATCGTAGAGTGGGGCTCTACAATTTTAGTGTATATATGGTTTAATGCACCTGAAAATGGAATGGAAATTGACCATTGAGAAAAGTAAAGCTGCAATAAAATTAATGTAGTAAATTGTATAAGAATCATAGAAAGGTAATATTATACTGGTCATCTTGAGAAAATAATTTGTATTGAAATTGCATTTCTAAAGTCCAAATGTGATTTAGTCACCTAGGTATAAACTGAAACCTCAGTGTGTCTACAAAAATAAAAACTATTCAATTTCAGTCATCTGATTCAGTCATCAACGGGTCTGCTCATGAGCCCATGAAGAGAGCTACTGGTTAAATCTGCTCTACTGATTAGGATCTAGAATCCCAATATTTGGAACTGTAACTTGAAGCTTAGCTTATACTGCAAAAGTTTCAAAGTAATATATGGCTATGTAAAAAAATCAGACAATAAAAAATAATATTTGTAAGCCCGGCTGGTGTAGCTCAGTGAATTGAGCGCAGGCTGGGAACCAGAGGGTCCCGGTTCGATTCCCAGTTGGGGCACATGCCTGGGTTGCGGGCCAGGTCCCCAGTGAGGACCATGTGAGAGGCAACCATACATTGCTCTTTCTCTCTCCCTTCTCCGCTCTCTGGAAATAAATAAATAAAATCTTAAAAAAAAATAGTATTTGTAGTAAAACTATACTAATGATAGCTAAGGCCGCAAACTCTCAGAAACATGCCTAGGAGAAAGTTATGGGGCTTCACCTGGGGAGAAACTATGGGGCAAGAGAAGATGGAAGAAGCAAGAGATTGCTTATGGAATGTTCTCTAAGTTGTCATTCAAATTCCTCTTCATTACTCAAACATTAAACATAGAATAAGAATATAGATTTTTACGTTGTGTGAGGAGAGACAAGAACTCATGGGTGAGGAGACTGATCAAGACTTGGGTGATCAGATGTGCTCTTGGGGTCCATGAGGGATTTTCTAGGCACATAACTCTCTAAGCAACTTAATACTGTTAACAGGCAAATTACTGAGAAATGGAATCTCTCCGTGGCAGGGATGGAAAACCTGAACATAAATAAATATCATGTTACAATTTTCCAGAAAAGTGTTAATATCTAAAAGGCACATCTTTGTCACTGTTGTACTAGAAAAAAATAGCAAAAGTAGAAGAAAGAAAAAAGGAGGGCAAAGGGGACCAATTAAACACTGATTTTTAGAATGACAACAGGAGTTTGGCTGTGAACTTGTGATTACAGAGAAGGCATAGCTCATGATTGTCAAATAGAGTTCCCAGGGAGGAGATGAGTTAACACTCTTTGCACAGGAGACTACTCTTTCTTTACAGGCAAATCCATGTTGAAATAGGTATATAGAAATGTGGCTGTTCAAAATTCCACTTGTTTCTAATATTCAACTTACATATTAAGTTGGGTGCCTTCAAAACTTTTCATAAATACATATACGGTAGAGGTATATTTTAAGTTGGTTACAACTAACAAAAATCTAATTTCCTGCATATTAAACCACTGTTTGGTATACCTTGGCCCCATGAAATGTTATGTTGTTCATATTATAGGCTGCACAGTGGGCCTAATGACTAGAAAGTATAAAAATATTTTTTTAACTAATGCTTTCTGAAACACAATCACATTAACATTGTTGATGCATTTTCTTCTAGTTATTTTCCTAATTGTTTTATTACTGAGTTGAATATTTAATTTGGCATCCTACTTTTTTCACTAGTTGCTAATTCACAAATGTTTCCATGACATTATAGATTCTTGATAATAATGACTTTTAATGATTAAATTACATTATATTTTGTGGATTTGTCATGATTAACATGCATCTTTTAAATCATTAGCCATTTTTTAAAAACAAAATATTTTCTTAAGTTATTTGTATGCATAATACCATTAACAATATAGTAAGAATAATTAAAATACATGATCAGAAATTTTTTTTTAATTGCACAAGTTTCATGTGAAATTCAGAAACAATTCAGCAATATAAAAGTACTTAAAGTGCATGTGATGGTCTCTTTTGTTCTCTGTCTCATGATCTCTCCTCATTGGTAGTATTAATTTTATATCATTCCTGTAATTTCTAATGCTTTTATACATGCATATGTACATATAGAGATAAAGTGTTTTGTTCCATATACAGAATTTTATTAGATGTATTATTATATACCACTGTATTTATTTCTTAATATATCTTGGTATATTTCCTTGTTAGTGTATTTCTTTTTAAATTTTTAAAGATATAGGAGGTATCTAAAAGCTCCTCAGCTAGATATCAAATGTACATATGTAGTAAAAAATTCAGAATATTATAATGTATGTGTAAGCAGTCCATTTCAGTCATCCTCCTCCTCCTATTCCTCTCTTCAAAGGTAAGTACCCCAAAGTGTCACATGTTTTTTTCAATTAAGAAAGAACATCAAGTTCATTTTAACTTGTTTTTGTGCAATGCATTAAGTAAATTTTACTCTTAATGTCAATATTTCTTATACAAAGGAATAAATTGTAAATCAGAAGATGATGCTGATTTTCTGAGGAGTTTATTAGGTTGTGAGATTGAGACTTCCTCCCAATTACCACAGATTGAGCTAGAATTCTAATTATTCATGGGGTTTATTTATTGTGCAGAGAAGCAAGTAACATGAATCCCAGGATGATGACTCAAAGAGAACCCATGAGAGGAAGCCTGCCAGTTTATAGAAGGGTTATTCATGCTGAGTCCTGCTTGAGAGATTAAAACCCATTCAGGATGCCCCCTAGTTCTGCCTTCAATTACATTAGAGGCCATAAAACAGCTTCGGAGTGTGTTTTCCACCATAGTGAATGGAAAGGACAAAGGACAAAGGGTAATTAGCTCCTGACCTGGAAGAGCTCATAAGAGAAGAAAATTCCAGTGAAACAGTGTTACTTTGACTATTTTGAAAGTGTGTATGTGTGTGAAGCAGCATGTGTTCATCAGTAATAGGAGTCTATTTTTATTAGAATACTACATGGCAGGTCACAAACTCAAATGGCCGCATGGGCAGGCAGTCACACAAACGAGCGAAGCTGGTTGGAACTGGTGACTGTAAGAGCACAGACATCGCCCGATGGCACAGCTGATTTCTGCCATCTGGAGGAAGGCCAGCGTGTGGGCAGCATGAGGGTTGCCACGTAATCTGTTTTTTTAAGAGATCCACAAATAAGAATATTCATTTACAACCTTCTGTGCTGTAAATGCTGGTAATTATTTTAATTTTATAACAATATATGGGCCAATCAACATGTGTTTGCGTAAAGCCAAATCCACGGGCCTCTAGGTTGGGACTTCAGACCAAACTACTTAGGCCAGCTATATAATGTGAAGTCTTTTAAGCCAAGGTATAGTAGAAAGGGTCAATGTCAATGAAACAGAACTTCTCATTCATTCTTTTATTCAAAGAGGATTTATTAAGAGAATATTAGCATATGGTTCACAATATATACCCAAAGGACAGTGACTCAAACAAAGTAGAGTACCTGTCTGTCTCCTCTGGCAAAGTGCAAACAGTCCAGGGCTAGTCTGGTGGATCTGCCTTCCTCCACATGCAGCTTCCACATCATGACCAAGATGGCTGCTCCAGCTCCTGCCATCAAATCATCATGTCAGCACGCCAGGCAATGGGAAGTGAGAAAGAAGAAATGTAGGGCATTTGAGGACACCACCTATCAGGGGTGTCCAACCTTTTGGTGTCTCTGGGTCACACTGGAAGAAAAAGAGTTGTCTTGGGCCACACATTAAATACCCAAACACTAATGAAAACTGATGAGCAAAAGAGAGGTTTTAAGTAAATTTATGATTTTGTATTGGGCCGCACTTGTAGCCATCCTGGGCCCCATGTGGCCCATGGGCCACAGGTTGAATACCCCACGTGCTATTTCCACTCACATCCAAATTATCCAACATTTAGTCACATGATTATATCTAGGAACTGAGAGGCTAGAAAAAGCAAATTCGTGCTTGGCAACAACATTTCTGCCTAAAGTTTGAGGGATCTATTTCTAAAATAAGAGAAAACATCTAGAATTCTCTACCACCACAACCCTACCATATTAGACTACATTGTGTTAAGCAAGTTCCAATAAAAATATTTTGTTTAAAATGTATATTTCATGCTCACAAGAAATTTAAAATCCAGGAAAGCACATATTCTTGAGGAATACCATTATCCAAGAAAAGGGAATCATATGATCAAAGTAATAAGGGGTGGGCAGTGTGGGCCTTTAGATGATATTAGAGGTTTGGCTCAGGACTTCATTGGCCTTCTCAGCACAATGGTACTCAGTCCAGGGAGGACAGCATCATGGAGAAGACAGAGCCATAGAAACTGGCTTCCAAACCTGGGACCTTACTCATTTGAGAAAAACCCACTAGGCTAAGCTCTATCTTTCTTCTGTCAGACCCAGCCAGTTCATGAACAGGGAACTATCATGAAGGAAGTTTTGCCAGTCCATAAAAATACTGCCTGTTCCCCTCCTGAATCACCCAACCGAATTGCCCATCATTAGGAAATAAAATGCCTAAGAAAAAGGACCAGGTCATTATAATGCCAAAACCAACTGCAATATGTGGTGCTTTTTAAAATGTATAGAGCTAATAAAGAACAGACAGAACCAATCTCCCACCTTGACTGGAAAAAAATCTCAAAACATTTCAAGATATACTGTTATGTCTAATTCAGAAGAGCATCAATTTCCAGCAGACTGATGCAGCCTTGTTACTAAACTTAAGGATGCCCACCCACCCTGATACTATTACCTGCTGAACCATCAAGGCCATTTTAGAAGTCCAACTCACTGGAGACAATTACAAAGGGGCAGTCTTTTACTTCTTCCTATTTTCGTCTCATATACAGATATTTAATCCCAGACTCTTCTACCTTAATTAATCTAATCATTCTTGAATTTCAGATCTTGACTTCAGTCTTCAGAAGTTTATTTTCTTTATATTTGTCATTCAGGTTTTTTTCCTCTTCATGTATTTTACAAATAGGATTTTCCCCAAAACATGTCCTTGAACTTTCCATTTGCAACCCTGCTCCCAAATCTCTCAGGAGCTCTAAGAACAACTCCTGTTTATACTCCTGACCTCCAAAATCCATCCCTCTCCCAAACACTCTGCCAGAGCCCCATCTATGTGCAAATCCATAGTCGCTTACCAGAAGGAAGGAAAGTCTCCCTGAAAAAGAGGTCATGTAAGTGCTATAACAGTGTTAACAGGAAGTATCCAAGACAGCTTGAATTAGGATATGACAGCAGAACCAGAAAGAAGGGAAAAATGCGAAGGACATTAATTCGAGGTAGAATCAACTGACCTGGTGACTGACTGCTTATAAAGAACAGGTTGAAGAAAGATTCAAAGATGGCACTGAAATTCCAACATGGCGGCTCATCAAGGGAGATAATTCAGGAAAGCAATTGGTGGTGAGGCTAAAGTGTTTAGCTTGTGATGTGAAGTATGTTTAGCATTTAAATGTGTAGTAAGTATGTATTTCTATTAATAATTTTCTTTATACCCTCAGCACCTCTAAAATATCCTTTTTAATTTTTTTATATAGTAAAATTTTTATTGAGATAGAAAGAGAAAACAAATGTTACTATAAGATTTTTCTGTCTGGCAAACAATTCCTGATAAATACTCTAGGTTGACTTAAATGATTATAGCGTCGATTTAAAAAATCCAGACTTAGGTAAGGGAAGACATTATTTAAAAGGCTTATTGCAATAGGGGGAAAGAGACAATTGTAATAGAGGAAGGAGGGGCTATTAATTGCAATAGGGAGGATGCTCTCACCATTAGATCTGTGAGTATCTTACTTGTTAGGCAGAAAATGGCTTGTCTTTCTTTTATAGGAAAACGTGAACAAGGCATTAAGGCAGGGAGTGGGCTGAGCTGGGAGCATGTACAGACAGTGGTTCAGGGAATGCTTTTCCCTGAGGTCAGCTGACCCCTCAGGAAGGGTCACTAAGGATGAGTTGTTCTACTATTTCAATTCTCAAGGGTGGGCCAAAATTCAGGAATCTAAGAAAAAGAGAGAATTTGTCTGATTAAAGTTTGGTCAAATCAAATTAGTGAGCATTTTGTCTAAATTTTTCATTAGGAATAAACAATTCACCTTATAATTTATGAGACAAAGAATAAGAATCTGGAGGCTCTATATTTGACCTTGTCATAGGTAAATAAAGGGGTCATTCAAAAATCTCTCTAAGTCATATAAGAAAAGTGGTTCTTTACAATGAGCTATTTCCCAAGACAAACTGTGCGGTGATTTCTTGATCATCACTGCTTAACTTTGTCAGTAGCATTTCAACCTGACCATTCTTTTCAACAGAGAGTACCTTATCTAAAGCTTTTAAAATGTATTTTCAAAGGTCAATAATTAATTCTGAAAATGAATACCCATGTTATGAAATTTAAAAAATGTTAGTTTATCCCCTTTAAGATCACAGAAAGACTGAAATGCAAAGACTACATAGTTCACTGTGATAAAGAAAATTTGACCCTTATATATTTTCTTCCTAAATTTATTAACTTATTAGATGTTGGCTTTCCTCTTCTCCATCATTGTCTTTTGTTGAACCTTTTTGGATAACACTCTGACTCTTTCCTTCTTGGGTGTTTCCATTTTGTGTTGTGGTCCCCAAAAAGCCATTTAATAATGACAACAGGATCATTTTTAATAAAATTTTATTGTGATTTCCTAGGTCTGTGGACATATTTTTTAGGTGGAGGAAGGGGAGTTTCTCTTGTACATCACACAGAAGTTGGCCCATACACTCAATAAAAGCTCATTATAGAAAGATTATAAACGTATAACAATACATTTTAAGTGAGATGCAATGATCCATAAAATTGGTGTAGCTAATTAGCAGATCAAATCTCTGTAAAAACTGGATGTCTTTAATAACCTGCAGTTGCTTAATTCTATAGGTGTTTTACTATCCACAAATGTTTAGTAAAATTAAATAATAGTATAAATGTTCACTGGGATTAAAGCAACTGTAAAATGAAACCAAACAAAATGAGTTTATTTTGTTAATTGAATAAAGAGAATCCCAGTGTTAATATAACATTACACAAAATCTAGAACAAACATCCTCTGAATCCCAGCCTCATTTCACATGTAATTAACCTTTCTCAATCAAGCTAAGCATCCCTGACACCTCCTTATCAACTGCTGTGTATCCAAGTCTCTTCTTTCATGTGCATAGAAGGCAGGCATCAATTTAGACTAGTGATACTGCCTCACACTGTGCTTCTAGAGCAACATCATCCCAAGAGTATTTTAAATACTGATCATTTCCCCCAGCTCAAAAGTATATTTTATCAATTTTATTTTTTTTTCTTGCAGAAGTAGGAGACATTTGGTGCTAATTAATGTTTTAACAGTAAAATCTTCGTAACTATTGATTAAAACTGAGGTGTCATGTTTATATTTTCATCCTTTAACAACTGCTGCCTGGTTTCTTTGGGTGGAATCCCTATCCATGGGGATGGAACATATTTCCTAACCTTAGGTCAACCAGCACAGTCAATTCCCCTGGCCTCAGTGATTGGTAAACAGGTGAGCTCAGGGCCCAGGTTACTCCAATCAGGCAAAAATAAGGGCAAGTGGGAAGGCTGCTGGGAAAAGAATATCTCATTTTCTTGGGACTTGAACCTGAGAGGACGTGAAGCTGTGGCAGCTGTAGGCATCCTGCTCCTACACGGATCTGGAGGACAAAGCCAACACATGGAGGAGACAAAGACCAGGAATAGGGAGAAAAATCCATCCTGATGGTGTTGTTTGAGCCTATATATAACCTAAAAATTCCTGAAGGCAGTTTTACCCCAAGACTTCTCAGTTACCTAACAATACATTTTTTTTCTTTTAGTTTAGATCTTAGGGGTGTCCAAACTTTTGGCATCTCTGGCCCACACCGGAAAAAGAATTGTCTTGGGTCACACATTAAATACATTGCTTCCACAGGGCTAAAAAAACAGCATTAAAATGAAAAGAGAACCAACTGTATGGGAAAACATATTTGCCAATGATACCTCAGACAAGGGTTTGATCTCCAAAATATATAAAGAACTCACACGACTCCACGCTAGGAAGATAAAAACCCAATTTAAAAATGGGCAAAGGACTTAAACAGACACTTCCCAAGCAGGACATACAAAGGGTCCAGAGACATACAAGAGGATGCTCAGCATCACTAACCATCAGAGAGATGCAAATTAAAACCACAGTGAGATACTACCTCACACCAGTGAGAACGGCCATCATAAACAAATCAACAAACAAGTGTTGGAGAGGCTGTGGAGAAAAGGGAACCCTAGTGCACTGATGGGATTGTAGACTGATGCAGCCACTGTGGAAAACAGTATAGAATTTCCTCAGAAAACTGAAAATGGAATTGCCTTTTTGTAACAGGGTGCAGCCAAGAGGGGGACCCCCAAAGAGGGAGATAATTGGCTCCACACCAAAGGGCCACACCAGCCCTGAATGCTGGCAGCTGTGGCCAATTGTGGGAGGAGCCGGAAATGAGACTCTGGGATTTAAATCCAGGTGGAACACGGCTTGAGCGTCTCTTTTCCGGACCACACGGCTTGGGACCACGCAGCTTGGGTGAAAGTCAGGGCCATGTGGATGGTTCTGGGAGCCTGTGTTAAATACAGTACCCCAGACTGGGCAGAGGGAGAGGGAAGGACTGTGTGTGTTTAAATAAATAATTCTTTTCCTTTTGAATCTTTCCTCTGGCGGTGGGCAAAGCAAACCTGGTAAGGGGAAGAAACCCCTGGGTACAAAAAAAGGGGGGTCTTTCATATCATCCAGCCCCCCCCAATTTGTTCTGTTATTTGACCCAGCAATTCCACTGTTAGGATTATATCTTAAGAACCTTGAAACACCAACCCAAAAGAACTTATGCACCCCAATGTCCATAGCAGCACAATTTACAATAGCCAAGGGCTGGAAGCAACCTAAGTGCCCAATAAATGAGTGGGTCAAAAGACGGTGGTAAATTTACACAATGGAATATTACGCAGCAGAGAGAAAGAAGGAGCCCCTAACCTTTGCCACAGCATGGATAGAACTGGAGAGCATTATGCTAAGTGAAATAAGCCAGGTGTGAGGGAAAAATACCATATGATCTCACCTTTAACTGGAACCTAATCAACAAAACAAACCAGCAAGCAAAATATAATCAGAGACATTGAAAGTAAGAACAGACAGTAACCAGGGGGAAGGTGGAAGGGGATGATAGGGGGAAGAGGGGAAAGGTTTTCAGGAACAACTATAAAGGACACATGGACAAAACCAAGAGGGAGTGGAAGTAAGGGAGGGAGGTGGGGAGGGGTGGAGGGTAAATGCAAACAACTGTAATTGAACAACAATAAAATAATTTTTTTTAAAAAAGCATAAACTCAAAATAGCCCTGGGGGAAAAAAAAAACAATACCAGGCCTATGTCATCATAGCAATACAGTTAAAATCATGGATTGAGGAAGCACATAAACTTTGATTCTAATTCTAATGCAGCTTATAACATCCAGGATTTCGTTGGCAAATAGCTTGAACTGAGGACTAACTTCTTTCCATTGTTTAAAAGGGTTTATAAAAACTGTTATAAGTATTAAATTAATTGTATATAAATTATATACAAAAGACATGTTAATGCTCAAAAACTGACAGTTGTTATTTCTACGCAAAGAGATTTTACAGAAGAATAAAAGCTATTACATCTACACTGAATCTTATTCTAGATATTAAGTTTACATGCATCTTGAAGTTTTTCTAGTTCCAAAATTTGTTTAGTTCTGCAACTAACAGACTTGTAGGGGGTGTCCAGTGGAGGAAACAAAATTCTGTTCTGAAAATAAAGTCATGAGCATCTATTTTTACCAGTATTGGCCAAGTATTTAGAAATAAATTGAAGTGCAATGTCTCACCACTGGGTAGAGAATGGGATTTGCATGAAGATTTCACAAAATGGTAGACAAGAATATTCCTTCACAAGATCCCGGGAGATCATGTTTTAAGGCACATTTCTACTCTTCTTATAATATTAAACAATAAACTATAAAATCAGAGATTATAAAAGGTACCACTGGCATATACATCTCTAAGGATCAGAAAAGGAACAGAAATATAAAGCCACATAACTACAGTGCTATAGCTATAGAAGTCCCCAGAAGAGTTTGGCACTGTGTTTCAAAGGAAACTAAAAGTGTTCCCCACCTGATGAAGAACAAGAGTCAGACATACTTTTTGAAGTTAGCAGCTATTGCTAAATTCCACTGGGATTCCGTTGTAGCAAGCTGGGCCCAGAGAGATAAGAGAACAAAGAATGTCCCTTCACCAGACTTTGAACAAAGCGGTTGACCAGACTGCTCTTATCAGGTGCCATCGCCTACATCACAATAGAACAGAAGCCTTACTTGTTTGTTCTGTCTTAGGGTTACGGAGACCAGGTAAGAAAACTTCAAACACCACCAGTTTGAGAAATGTAAACACACACACACAGAGAAAGGGGTCAAATAAACAAAAATATTTCCTTTTTGTCTTTACAGTTACCTAGCTAAAAATTCTTTACACCTAGCTAACAATTCTTTACATTACTGAATTCTCTCTGGTGAAACAATTGGTGTGATTTCTGTCTCTTAACTGGAGACTGGCTGATAAAATATTTAAAAATGAAGATTTTAAAATAGCAGTACACCTCTATAGAATGCAAATACAGGAATAAAAAGCAGTTCAAACTACTAAAAAAGTTGTAGGTGACTGCTTCTGGAGGTTTTTGTTTGTTTCACTTTTTGGGGTTGTTTTGTTTGGAGCAGAAGACTTATTTCAAAAGAAATCTCACGTGAAAACCCTATATTTAAATGCTCAAAGAGGAATTTCTTTGGTGGAAAGGTCAAATCTGGTTGTTAATTGGCGTCCTCCAAAGTAAGGCATCTCCTTGGAAACATGGAGAGAAGCCAGCAACATTTACAACGAGGGTCATGGAATAAAGAAATGTCAGTCTAAAAGTTTCATTTTTATACCTAATGGTATAGAATCTTCAGGGTGTGATTTACTAAACATTAATTTGTCGATTGGTGTTAACATAACCCATTGGTGTCCCCAAATAACTGTGACAATATTAAAGTAAGATGAAATATCCATGCATATTTAAATGCTATAATAAAATGAGAATTCAGAGAAGGCAGTCATTGAGAGAAGAGATGACACCTGGGTGGACCTTGTGCATAAAAGAGGTGACAAAAGAATTACAGCAGTTACTCAGAAACAGTCGTAAAGCAGGAATCGTAAAGAACCAAATGTTCAAGTCATAAGTCCACTTTTTCACAACAATCGAAACTTAGAAGAAAAATTGTTTTCAGGGCTCCCACATCAGTATCTTATCGCCTGAGGTTAGTTTAGACATTGCATCTTGTTTCCCAGTGTTTGTCTTAGCTTTCTTGTGTCCCACTGATCCATTGATTCTGCCCCACAGGCTACCGACTTCAGTTTTCAGTGAAGAGCATGCTGGGATAAGCGCTTTGTTTCCTCAACTCTACCAAGAGAGTGATGTTGTCCTGGAAAGTCAGATTTCTAGGCACTTCAAGTTTCCTGTGGCAGTGGTTAATTATCCAACAGGAACTTTTATATTTCTAGGAGAATTACCTCCAAGCCTTGGAGTCCCTGCAATGCTCTTGTGAATCAGACTTGAAAACAAGCTTTGTCAAACAGCAGGATCTATCTGAATGTAGGCCAAAAATAGAAAACCTTTCAAAAGATTAGCAGCAACTGGTCAAAGACAAGACAGTAGCAAAATTATTCACAATCCCTTTCCTTCCCCTTAAAACTTGTTAAGAATACCATTGTTGCTGAAATCTACTGGATTTTAACAGTGTGTGGCTCTGAAAAATATATTTCATTCTAGTATTCAAACCACCAGAGAAAAATTGTAAGCCCTATGTATTCCCTAAATTCCTAAAGTTTGCAAGAAGAATCTGGAGTAGAATATGGAAATCTGTCTGCCTTTTAAATGCTTATATAATATTAGAAGCAATTTGATAGACACAAGCTACTTTTTAAAGCAATATAATTTCCAATGAAGTTTTGGTACAGAACTTAACATAGAAGTTCTTGGGCAATTACCTTTGCAGGAATGGGGTACATATTCAGTATTAATTTCTAGCTGGTTAAAGTATCTTCTTAGTTTGTGTTGTTCTAGTAGACAGATTCCTTTAAAAATACATAAGTAAAAGGATTTTGAATTGCAAGAGTCTATTCATGTTTTTGCCTTCTAAGTATAACTCACTTTAACCTTTTAGTTTATCTAATGAATGGAAGTAAATTATTTAGTTCTAACTAACTAGTAGTTATTAGTTTTCACTCATAGTTCATAAATAAAGATAGTGTTCAGAAACTAATTAATATTAGTTTTTAGGTACCTTCTTATTATATTCTAATTTTCACAATAATCCCATGAGATGGTATGATTATCCTTTGAATATGGAAGCTCATCTTCAAAGGGGCTAGCCTCAGTGTGCTAATGGAGAGCTTGGAACTCTTTTCTCAAAGCAGAATTTATGTTCTTTCTACCACGTCAAGATGCCTTCTTTGGTTAGGAACACACAAGTTTAGGTATAGATACTACAGCTTTTAACCCCAGGGTACAAAAAAGTGAATCATATGTCGAAGATGACAATCAGTTCAGAGTTCATATAACCTTTTGGAAGAGGTTTCCAAGACAAGAGAAAAAAATTTTAAATAAGAAAAATTGAACAAGTAACCTTATGGAAATTTTAGTGAATGTTATAATATACTTTTGGTACAAAGTTAAAGGTATTTTTTAAAAGAAGCTAAATTCCCAGTGTTTTTGTTAGACATACTTGTACCTCGTAAATGAACACATACATTGGCACTAATTCTGGAAAGAATTTGGGTCCAGAATCTATGAAATTTCTTATCCCTTTACTATACGTAAATTTTCACTTCCAAAACTTTTTCCTAAGAAAAAGATGAGAAATGTGCACAAAAGATGTGTATGTATAATGGTATTTACTGAAGTGTTACTCTTAATACAAAAAAGTTGGAAACAACCTAAATGTCCAACTTTATGAAAATGTTTAAGTATATTATTATTCATGCATAAGATGGAATAGTATGAAACAAATACTTCAATATTTAAAGAATTCTATATGACTTAGAAATATGTTTATTTACAATATAATAACATGGAAAATAGTAATATAAAAACAATGTACAGAGTACATCTTAATTTGGAGGAAAAAATATATTTCCAAAAAGAAAAAGAAATATAAGAAAAACACCAAAATATTAATGTCAATTACCTTAGAACAGTGAGATTGTGAAAGATTTTATTTTCTTTATACATTTTTTCTATTTTCCAAATTTCAAAAATATACATGTATTACTTTTATAATCAGATTATGAAAAACAATAACTATTTAAGAAAATGATTTGAACATTTCAATTAACATTCTTTTAAGCTTGTTGATCTAAGGAACTTTTTCTTTGCTCTTATTGGCGATTTCTGAAAATGCCTGCTTGTTGACACATTATCTCAATAATACTTTTTCAGATTAATTCAGGATTTACAACGACATATCAATTAAAATTTTGGCAGTGAATTACAATTTAAAAATGTATATATTGCTAATGTGATGAGTGGTATATTCATTTAAATTTAGTTCTGGCTTTAGGGAAGCAATGGTAATTCAGCCGTCCCTATGACACATTCAGAAGATTTTAATTTGTTAAATTTATGGTTGGCATGGTTTAATCATTTTTACTGTACATGAATGATCCTTTCTTTCTCATTCTTGAACTTATTGATTGAGGACTAGTTTTTTCTTTGTTTGTTTTTTAAATATAGGTAAGCATTCATATCTTCTGTATTCATGATTTTAATGCAGGAGTTTAAATTTTCCTGGTTACCATTTTTTGGTCAAAGTAATTTAGTACTTAAAGTACATTTACATTTTCTTTACATATATAATTAAAGTAACTTCATATATCAATGATTTGAAATTATTTTTAAACAGGTGCATTGATTTGCAATTAAGAGAAATAGTAAGTTTCATATGTGAATGACCTACTCAGTCTCACGCCCTGTGAGCTCCAGTGCTGGGGCAGCAGCTCCAAAGGCACCAGGGGCATATAGCAAGGAACTGAATTAGTAGCAGGATGAGGGCTAGAGAGGCAGCTTTCTCACAGACTGCTGGCAGAGGCCATTGCTCCTTTCCTGAGACCAACCCCACAGAGCCAGCAAGTGCATACCATATCTGAGTCTCTATCAACCTAGCTAAAACTGATTTCCTCCATCCACCCACATGATGTATGAGACCATGCTCCCACACAACTTACAGGCCCAACCAAATTATTTCCAGTGGCTTTTTTATATAAATGACTCATTTTGGCTCATGCTGTGAACTTTCCTAAAATCTCTCAAACAAGTAGCACCAGGCTTTGGTGTGCCCCATAACTCTTCCTAAGTGGTCCCAAGCCAGGCACTAGTTGCAGCCAGCCTTGGTTCACAGCTTAGCCTCTCCTAGGCACTTCCAAGGCCAGCAAGAGGAGCAACTATCTGCATATCACTCTGTAGCTCATTCTGGGTGGCCCTGAGCTGGGCACAAGTGGTGGCTGACCTTTGCCTGCACCTCTTAGGAGGCCCCAGAGCCAGCACACCTAGTGTGCAGCTTCAGACAATGTTCTAGCACCACCCAATCACCTCCACAAGTGACACACTCAAGGGACTGACTCAGCTGGCACCAGAGTTCCACTGAAGTTAAGTCCTGTTCCATGGGGTTTATTCCTTCATAGCTGATCCTCCATGGTGGTCAAGCCAGTTTTGCAGCTGATCAGCCTGAGGGTAAATCCCTCCTACTGATGTGCCAACGACAACTAAAATTCAACTATAACAGAAGGGTGTACACAGTCCACAAAAGGAGGGGGTGCACCTGGAGTGCCCAGCTCAAAGATAGGGAGGCCATGACATTGGATCCTACAGATACCTACTACATTAAGCCACTGTACCAAGCTTGGGAGATGTAGCAGCTCTACCTAAATATAGAAACAAACACAGAAAGTCTGCCAAAATACAAAGACAAATAAACATGTCCCATATAAAAGAATACGACAAAACTCTAGAAAAAGAACCAAAGAAAACAAAGACAAGCAATATACTAGATAGCAGAGTTCAAAACACTAGTATGAATTTAGAGGAAGAATAGATGAACTTAGTGAGAACTTCAAAAGCATAAAAAGGACATGGAAACCATAAAAAAGAACTGGTCAGAAATATAAAATATACTAACTGAAATAAAGAGCAATTTACAGGAAAATAACAGTAGAGGAGATGAAGCCGAGAATCAATTCTGCAATTTGATATATAAGAAAGCAAAAAAAAAAAAACCAAAAAAAAAAAAAAAAACACATTCAGAACAGCAAAAACAAAAAAGAATCCAAAAACTGAATATAGTGCAAGAAGCCTCTGAAACAACTTCAAGTGTACCAACATTCACATCACGGAGATGTTGGAAAGAGAAGAGAGAAGGCAAGAAATTGAGAACCTGTTTCAAAAAGTAATGAAATAAAACTTCCCTAACCTGGTGAAGGAAATAGACATATGAGTCCAGGGAGCACAGAAAGTCCCAAACAAGATGAACCCCAAAAGTCCCACACCAGGACACGTCATAATTAAAATGCAAAAGTTTAGAGACAAGGAAAGAATATTAGAAGCAACAAAAGGAAAGCAGTTACTTACCTACAAGGGCGGTTCCATAAGACTGTCAGCTGATTTCTGAACAGAAACTTTACAGGTCAGAAGGGACTGGCAAGAAATATTCAAAGTGATGAAAAACAAGGACTAATAACAAGAATATTCTACCAAGAAAAGCAATCATTTAGAATCAAAGGGCAGATAAAGAGCTCCCCAGACAAGAAAAAAAAACTAAAGGATTTCATCATTGCCAAATCAGTATTACATGACATGTTAAAGGGTATTTTTTAAAATTATTTTTATTCACCCTGGCTGGTATAGCTCAGTGAATTGAGTGCCAGCCTGCGAACCAAAGGGTTACTAGTTCAATTCCAGCCAGGGCACATGCCTAGGTTGTGGGCCAGGTCCCCAATGGGGGGCTCATGAGAATCAACCACACATTGATGTTTCTCCTCTCCTTTTTCTCCCTCCTTTCCCCTCTCTCTAAAAAATATAAATGCGTTTTTAAAAATAAAATTATTTTTATTCATTTATTTTTAATCCTCACATGAGGATTTTTTATTGATTTTACAGAGAAGAAGGGAGACAGAGAGAGACATCTTTTCTTGAGAAGAAAAAGAAAAAAGATAAAAAAATTTGAATAAAATGGCAAAAATACATACTATCAACAGCTGAATCTAAAAAAAAAGAGATGAACAAGCAAAACAGAAATAGACTCGTAGATACAGAGAACATTTTGATGGTTGCTAGATGGGAGGGAAGTTGAGGGGATGGATGAGAAAGGGTAAGAGATGAAGAAGTACAAATTGGCTGTTACAGAATACCCATGGGGATATTCTGCTGCAAAGTGCAGCATAGGGTACATAGTCCATAATATTCCAACAACTATGTATGGTGTCAGATAGGTATGAGATTTATCACTTAGTAAGCTATATAATGTCTAATCACTGGGTTGTATGCCTGAAACTAATATAATGTTGTATGTCAAGGTAATTGAGAAATAAAAAATAATTTTAAAAATGATTTAAAAGATCTTAATATAAAGGTATCTGAAACTACAGAGAAGAAAATAAAGCGTTTCCATGATTCCCATCACGCTTCCTCTACTTTCAGATGTTGTTAAGTGTATGTGCTAATTTTGTCTTTACAAAATTAGAATCAGACTGGAATACACTAGCTTTGTACACTGAATAGTAAAAAATAAACATCTTTCCCTTTAAAAACTCTAGATTTATGTTATTATTGTAATAGCCAGAGGGTAGTTACTTGATAGATTCCCATAATTTATTTCATGAATTTCTTACTATTTTCATCTTTAATACACATTTTGACATATTCATCAGTTTTTCCCATATTATTACGTTCTTAGATGTGAGATTTCTGGATCAAAGGGGACATAGAATTTTGGCTTTTTAAATATATCCATCAAAATTTCATTAAGATCTCAAAAGAGCTTAAGAAATAAATACACACACAAAAGAAATACATATAAACTTTTTTCTGTTCCAGTTATTTGCCTTTTCTATATTGGCATCAGTCATTACTTATTTTATTAGTTACTAGGTTTTTAATTGTTTTAACTATATAATGTGTGGCAGGAACTGGCAGATCACGTTCTCCATCATCACACTTCTTGCTGATATTTTTCCTGGCTATTTTCAAAGTTTGTTTTAACAGTTCCTTTATAAAATGATTTCATCAAGTTAGCCCAAAACCATAAGTACTTAGATTAAGAACAGATTTTTAATTCATTTTTATTACTGCCTAAGATTTCTTTGTTTTATAAAATTTGCCACCTTAATTAACTGATTTTCTATATAGGGCATCATCTGAGTCATAAATCATAGCCTGGCAATATATTTCAATATTTATATTTCTAATTTTATGGTCTTGACTAATTGCTTCAGATAATTCTAAGATAATATTATAGAATAGTGATGCTAAATATGTATGTCTCCTAATTTCACTTTTTTAAGTATGATGCTGTCTTTTAAATTGACACAGATTGAGATTTTCATTCTTCAGTACTTGTTATAGTGTGCATGCACTCTTTTTAATCATTAATGGTTGTATTTCTATGCATTATGTTCCTGATATCTGTGTAGTTAAAAATAAACATTTCTCCTCTTAATATGACAAATTATTGATTTCTTAACATTGATTCACCCCTATAACAACTCTTACAATGGACACTATATTGATGAACTAGTTTGTAAACATTTAGATTTTACTAATATTCATTAGTGAAAATGGTCTGCATTTGACATTTTTAAATGTTAAATGTATTAGATTAAATTCAGAATTATACTGATTTTGTAAAATAGCTTTCTTTTTTAGTACATGTTCAGCAAATGATTTAAAATCTAGTAATTAACTTTACCTTGAATGTATGATAGACTATACATAAAATTTCTTGGTAAAATTTCTTTCTTGGGAGTAGTACTTTATTTCTCCCTGATTAAATTTATTTTAATCTGTAATTAATATATTTGGCAAAACTTTTCTGTCAGTTATACTCTTACATTTATTCTTATAAATTTTTTTATTTCTTCCCTGGCTAGTGTGGTTCAGTGGATTGAGTGCCAGCCATGAACCAAAGGGTCTCTGGTTTGATTCCCATTCAGGGCACACGCCTGGGCTGCAGGCCAGGGCCCCGGTAGGGAGCGTGCTAGAGGCAACCACACATTGATGTTTTTCTCCCTCTCTTTCTCCCTCCCTTCTCCCTCTCTAAAAATAAAAAAAAAATCTTTTAAAATAGACACTTAAAACATTATTTAAGATTTCCAAATTAATTGCTATGAAATTATGCATAATATTTATCAATAAATATTAGATCTTATAAACATCAGTGCTTGTATCCTTCTTCTAATTTGGAACATTGTAAATCCATAGTTTCTTTTTTCACTTTGCTAAAAGTTCTTACTGGACATTTATCACTTTTTCAAATCTCCAAAGGTCTCAGCCTCAAATTAATCAATTAGGTGTTCTTCTAATTTAATAAACTTTAAATTTATTTATGTTAATTTTTTCTACTAATATCTCTAAGTTTGTTATATTTTTCATATGGTTTTTATATTGAATTCTTTGTAGATGTTAATATGTATAAAATTCTATAATATATATATTGTGTTACATAATGTAATATGTGCTATGATATGTGATATGTTTTATATAATGATGTGTACTATGATACATAATGTACAATGTGTAATGATATATATTATTTGGATATGACTATAGAATTATAATTAGTTATAATGTATTTATTTTCATTTGTAATTGCAGTATGTTTTCAATGTTATGAATTTTCCTGCAATTTTGGATTTGAACACATACTATAAACTGTCATGTAATTTTCTCATGGTCATAAATTTCTAAATCATCTTATATTTGATTTTATGTCCTTTGGATCTTTTGATTCAAATATTTTTAATAGAACATTTTAATTCCTAAGTAGTTATTATATTTTTCTTGTTTTAAGTTATTAAATTTTAATTTTGTTGCATGGATTTAGTTGAAACTGGTGTGTTGAATGTTTGCTTTTTCTTTTTAATATATTAAGATTTTATTTAAGATCTATTAGATAATCAATTTCAAAAATATCTTCCATATTAAGTATAAATTGCCAGTTATAAAACAATCTTGGGATGTAAGGCATGGCATGGGAAGGTAGTCAGTAATGCTGTAGTGGTGTCAGATGCATGGTGTCAGATGAGTGCTAGGCTTCTGGGGGCTTATAACCTACTAAGTTATATAAATGTGTAATCTCTAAGTTGTACATCTGAAACTAACATATTACATGTCAATTATAATTGAAAAGTTAAAGAAATAAATATTTTATAACAGTTAAAGATAGCTAATCAAGACATATTATTATATTATTAAACTTCTTTATATATATTTGATCTAGAATTAATATATAATTCTTTATATATGTTTGAAGAATGAATTCAGCATATTTAAATTTTCTACTACTATTATATTTTGTAATATATTCTGTTTCCACAGGTGTCTTTTATTCATTTTTGTATGTTAACAAATTTTAACCAAGTAAATTGAATAAGGAACACTTAGGTAAAAATCTATTCAACTCAGAAATCTCTACATGCCATCCATCCTGTGGTGGCTAGTATTCCAGTGACTAATATAAGGGTTTAACTGTTTCCATTATGTAAGCAACTTTATTCATTCAACCTGGATATTTTCTTAACATTTAACATAAAAACGTGTCTTTCTGTGTCCTCAATATTCAGTAATTCTATCAGGACTTATCTAACTATTGTTATCAATATATCCTTTAATAAACATTTCAGGTTCAGGGAATTTTCTCCTCCTATATATCTGAATAGCATTTCTGTTTTATTTGTTTTGATCTACGCTGAAAAAGAACCAAAGAAACCACAATATGTTTATTTTTCTTTGACTGGCTTCCAAATTCTTCAACTCTTCTCTTAATTCATTTCTTTATTGATTTTGTTCATTAATACTTTTATATTTTTTAAATTCTACTCATTATATTAACTCTATTTTTATTTCCATTATCATATTTCTTACCTGGTTTTCCCTTCACATCCACCAGTCATCTCACCATGCATTTCTTGTAAGAAATTAATTATTATTCTTTTTGTGGAGATTTCACAGTAGCCACCATAGTTTAACTCTTACTATTTCCTGACAAAATCATTTTTCATAAGTGTTTTGGTCTGCCAATTCATAGATGAGCAATGTTTTACTTTGTTATACAAAGAATACGTTTAGTAACACTTTGCTTATCTCATACTTACTTATTCACATTTATTAATCAGTAAATCATAAGATTTCTCTACAGAAAAAGGGAAAGTGATTTTCTCTGAGATCTCCTTTGTTGCTTCTTAAATATCATTAGAAACTTTTTAGAACTCACATTTAAATGCTTGTTGCTGGTTCTGTCATCCATCTAAGTCTGGAGATACAACGATGGAGCTAGGGCCATGGGTAAACATGGCTGGAGAAGTTTGCACCATCTTTGATCATGCACACCTGTGCCTGTGTATGTGAAGTCAGCATGACAAGTATGACAAGTGCTTGGCAGGGTATTCCCAGGATTCTTTTATAGCTAAGAAATAGCATGGTTTCTTTGGCCCAATTATCACTCAACTTAAGTGAACGAGTTCTCTAGCACCATTGCTACTATAGGCCTTCAGTGGTCTACTATCTAGTGGAGTGATTCTTGCCTTTGTTCCTGGTCGAATATCCCTAGGCAGCTATCTGAGATATTGAAGAGAGCCTTGCTGCCTTTTTCTGTTTTAGATCTCTGTATCTACTCAACAGAGCCTCCTATGTTGACCTGTAATTCTAATTTCTGCCAAGAATCTCAGGATTCATTGTCATTGTGGAGCTTATGTAATTTTTTTATGTTTGTTTAGTTTGGTTTTGGGTTTGTATGAAACGGGACCAGACTAGTAACAACTTAGAAAGATAAAACATTCAATAGGTTTAGTAACTTAGATTTTGAGGTCAGTTAGAAAGTGATAAGAAAAAATAGGATACCAATGTAATAAATTTTATAAAACCAATAGATCAATAATATATTAATAGAAAAGGAAAATATAAAGAGAATTAGTATAGTTGTTAAAAAGATGATTGTATTTTTTCATGCACTTATGTATAAGAATAACCCATTAGAGATATTGTAGAGCACAGGTGGCAAACACAAGGCCCATGTGCCAAATCCGGCCCTCCACCTTGTTTTATCCAGCCCAGCACCTTGTTTCTACCCAGCGGCAGTGCCAAGCTCTCGCTTAACTGTTAAGGAGTAGTTACATTTCTACAGTCCTAAAATTACATTCAGCCCATTGAAGGCAACTGCAAGGCTGATGTGGCCCCTAGCGAAAATGAGTTTGACACCCCTGTTCTAGAGAGTGACCTTCAAATACTTGACCTAAAATTATCGTTGAACTTACGAATCTACTTACGAATTTAGAAGAGATAGTTTTCTAAAAATCTATATATAACATTTTTTCATGGATTCTGATGTGTAGTTATGTTTGGAAACTACATTAGGAGAGAAATCAAGAAATTCGACTATAGATAGATATATGGAAATCCTTTAAATAAATTTGGTGTGGTTAAAAAGCAATTTAATGCTAAAAACAAAGCATAAGCACTCAAATGAATAGTGTTGTTTCTATTGGGTAACTTTCAAGCCTGCCCTTAATAGTTTAGATTTCCTTGATTAAAAATCTTCAACTGAGAATGGATTTTATTTTTTTTGAAGCATATTGAAGTCTTCTAGAATTATGTTTTAGCAGCATGACTGAATAGGTCTTTGGGAATCTCAGGTATTGTACAACTGAAAGATGGAAGTGAAAACTAACTTCCTGAAATTGTTAGGACAATATTTTAATTGTTAAAATATCAGCATGAGGATGATTACCCTTAAGTTCACCAAGATACTTATGATCGGAAAGCACTTTAAAAAAAAAAAAAGTCTCGCCCGGCTGGTGTAGGTCAGTGGATTGAGCGCGGGCTGGGAACCAGAGGGTCCCGGTTCGATTCCCAGTTGGGGCACAAGCCTGGGTTGCGGGCCAGGTCCCCAGTGAGGACCATGTGAGAGGCAACCATACATTTCTCTTTCTCTCTCCCTTCTCTTCTCTCTGAAAATAAATAAATAAAATCTTAAAAAAGAAAGGCTCTTATTCTTGGCACTTATGCCCACAGTCCTGATGCAAACAACAGATAACCTTTTTAGTACATGAAAAATAGCCCAAGTATTAAGTCAAATTGTCTGGAACAAGTGAGACCAGTATTTAACTACATGACAATGCCAGGTGAATAAAAAAGAGCAGGCCAACAGACTACTCTTTCAATAACGGACTTCAGATAATTCAGCTCTGTCCTGGCACTGTTCACATGTTTCAGTAGCTTGTATATTGATTTTAAATATATGAAACATTAAAGCAAAATTAATTTAAAGCATCAAAAGAAATGTAAGCTCTATGTTTATTTTGATTATGTGAGCCTGAGGAATTTCATAAAAAATATCAAAGTCATAAAATATTTTTATGTATCACCTTTACTTATTTTTTAAATCATTTTATTGTTGTTTAAGTACAGTTTTCTGCATTTTTTGCCCCACCACTCCCCCCACCCCAGCCATCCCCACCTCCCTCCCGTTTCCACACACTTTTGGTTTTGTCCATGTGTCCTTTATAGTTGTTCCTGAAAACCCTTCCCCCCTTTCACCCCATTATCCCTTCCCACCTCCTCTCTGGTTACTGTCAGATTATTCTTAATTTCAATGTCTCTGGATATATTTTGCTTGTGTTTTTGTTGTGTTGATTAGGTTCCACTTAAAGGTGATATCATATGGTATTTGTCTTTCACTGCCTGGCTGATTTCACCTAGCATAATGCTCTCTAGTTCCATCCATGCTGTTGCAAAGGGTAGGAGCTTCTAAGTGCCCATCAGTAAATGAATGGAAAAAAAAAGCCCACTATGGTACATTTATACAAAGGAATACTATGCAGCAGAAAGGAAAAATGAGCTCCTTACCTTTATTTTTTAATAGCTTAATTGTCACTTTTATTTTTCTATCACATAGTATTTTTTTAAATACTGGCCTGGTAACAAGACAATATGCTTACAGAAAGACTCTCTTCTTTGTCATAGTTAATGCTTCTCTTCATCTTTCTGTGGGTGATAAAATCACCCAAGAGGCTCTGAAGTCTACTTTGCCCAGCTAGAGAATATCAGTTGATTTACTTCTTCAAAGTTTAAATCTTTAAAATATTTTTTTAATTTACACTTTATTCTATCTAGTGGTGGAAAGTTGGGTGTTATGAATAAGACAGATGGGCAGAAGTAGCATAAAGCAAAGTCACCAAAGACTCATTGGGAACTCTCTCCAGGATTGTTTTCCATGCCCTTACTCTTGGTGAGACCTAATGATGGGGTGCAGAGCATGCTGTTCCTATGACACACCTTGTTTCATTCTCCAGTAAGTTTATTCCAACAAGGAGAAGCAAGGTTTAATTTCCTTGCTGTGAAATCATACAGGAATGGGTAGATAGAACTAATTTTTAAAAATCTGTTCCACCCTAATTGTATATTTCTTTCTCTGATATCATTAAAATAACCTTGGAAATCAGTCTGAAATTCAGAGGATGGCTGGTGGCCCCATGACTATATAAATGCAGAAGAAATACACTGAACACCGTGTTTAAGAAATTATTGTCTAGCCCAGGTTTCCTATTTAGGGGCCAGAGGGTTTGTGTGCCCTGCAAGGTCAGACACTGATTTGGTGACAATGTCAAGATCTAATCTCAGGTTCCTGGATGAGGGCTCTTTCCTCTTATGCTAGCTTCCTTATTTGGACCAGTTCTGATTACTTTGCTTGGCACTAATTTTCAAAATTCACCATATCAACAAAAATGCCAGCAGTTTATTTCATATTATGGAGAAGGAAAAGGGAGATGTTGGAGCATGCAGGCAGAGCACTAACTTTAAAATGGGGGTCAGGCACCAAAGAAAGACCCAACAACAATCAAAACCCAAAGACATACAGAGAGCCAACATAAACAACAGCCCAAGACCAGTGAGCTCAGGAGATTAAGGAGACTGCACCACTGAATCTCACAGGTATTCTACCATAGAAGTTCATACCATAAACCCAGGGAGTCAGAACAGATCGATTTAAGAAACAAAGGCTAACAAGAAGAGTCCCGCAAACGATGGGAAATAAAAGAAACAATCCTTAAATGAAAAGAGGAAGCTCCAGAAAGAATGATGAATGAAACAGAGGCAAGTCAACTATCAGATATTGAATTCAAAGCATTGGTTATCAGGAAGCTCAATGAGCTCAAAGGGAATTACCAGAAACTACAGGGAAACTACAATGAACAAACTGCAAACTATATCAACATGAAAAAGGAAATAGAAACTATCAACAAGGGCGAAGAGGAAATGAAGAATACAATTTCTGAACTGAAGAACACAGTAGAAGAAATCAAAAGCAGGCTTGATTAAGCAGAGGATCGGATCAGCGAGCTGGAGGACAAGGTAGAAAAAAACACCCAGAAAGAGCAACAAAAAGAAAAGAGGTTCAGAAAGAATGAAGAAAGAATAAGAGAAATGCAGGACAACATGAAACGTAATAATATTTGTATAATAGGGATACCAGAAGGAGAAGAAGAAGAGCAAGGGATAGAAAACCTATTTGAAAAAGTAATGATGGAAAACTTCCCTAATCTGATGAGAGAAAAAGTCACACAAATCCAGGAAACACAGAGATTCCCAATCAAGAGGAACCCCAAGAGGCCTACTTCAAGACACATCGTAATGAAAATGGCAAAATTCCAAGACAAAGAGAGAATCTTAAAGGCAGCAAGGCAGAAACAGGAAGTAACATACAAGACAGCCCCAATAAGGTTAGCAGCTGACTTCTCAATGGAAACACTCCAAGCCAGAAGAGAATGGCAAGAAATATTCCAAGTAATGAGAACCAGAGGCCTGCAACCAAGGCTACTGCACCCAGCAAGGCTCTCAATCAAGATAGAAGGCCAAATAAGGAGCTTCCCAGACAAAAGAAGTCTAAAAGAATATACCTCCACCAAACCAGCTCTGCAAGAGATGCTAAAGGGACTGCTTTAAGGAAAGGAAGGAAAAGAGAGAGAGAGGAACACAGGTACAATAAAATGGCAATGAATAAGTACCTATCAAATAACCTTAAACATAAATGGATTAAATGCTCCAATCAAAAGACATAGAATAGCTGAATGGATAAGAAAAATGACCCACACATATGCTGCCTACAAGAGACCCACGTCAAGACAAAAGACTTACACAGACTGAAAGTGAAGGGCTAGAAACAAATTTTCCAAGCAAACGGACAGGAAAGAAAAGCTGGGGTAGCAATACCAATATCAGACAAAATAGACTTCAAAAAAAAGGGCCATAAAGAGAGACCCAAGCCTGGCTGGTATAGCTCAGTGGATTGAGCGTGGGCTGGGAATCAAAAGGTCCCGGTTCGATTCCCAGTTGGGGCACATGCCTGGGTTGCAGTCCAGGTCCCCAGTGATGGCCATGTGAGAGGCAACCATACATTGTTCTTTCTCCCTCCCTTCTCCTTTCTCTAAAAATAAATAAATAAAATCTTTAAAAAAATGTTTAAAAAAATTTTAAAAAAAGAGAGACCCAAAAAAACATTTCATAATACTCAAGGGAAGAATCCACCAAGAAGATGTAAACATTGTAAATATATATGCACCCAACATGGGAGCACCCAAATACATAAAGAAAATCTTGGAGGACTTCAAGAAAGATATTGACAGCAACACAATTATAGTAGGGGATTTCAACACCCAAACAGTCAAAAACTGACAGATCTTCCAAACAAAACATCAACAAAGATATTGTGGCATTGAAAAATGCCCTAGATGAAATGGACTTAACTGATACATATAGAGCCTTTCACCCCAAAGAAGCTAAATACACATTCTTTTCAAATGCACAAGGAACATTTTCAAAGATATACCATATGATAGGACACAAAACAAGCCTTAACAAATTCAAGAAAATTGAAATCATATTAATCATTTTCTCTGACCACAAGGGACTGAAATTAGAAACCAACCTCAAGGAAAAAACCCCAAAACACTCAAAATCATGGAGATTGACTAGAATGCTATTAAGCAACGAATGGGTCAGGAATGAGATTAGGAAAGAAATCAAAAAGTTTCTCGAAACAAATGAAAATGAACTCACAACAACCTAAAACTTATGGGACACAGTAAAGGCAGTCTTGAGAGGGAAGTTCATAGAGATACAAGCCTACCGAAAAAAGATAGAAACATTTCAAACAAACAACTTAACCCTACACCTACAAGAACTTGAGGAACAACAACAAAGACAGCCCAGAGCAAGTAGAAGGAGGGAAAAAAAACAAGATCAGAGCATAATTAAATGAGATAGAGACTAAAAGCACAATTCTAGGGATCAATGAATCCAGGAACTGGTTCTTTGAAAAGATAAACAAAATTGACAGGCCTTTAAGCAGGCTCATCAAGAAAAAAAGAGAGAGGACCCAAATAAACACAATCAGAAATGAAAGAGGAGAGATTACAACTGATGCCACAGAAATACAAAGGATTGTAGGAAACTACTACAAAGAACAGTATGTCAAAAAATTTGAAAACGTAGGTGAAATGGACAAATTTCTAGAAAAATATAATCTTCCAAAACTCAATAAAGAAGAAGCAGAAAGCCTGAACCGACCAATAACAGAAGACGATATTGAAGCAGTAATCAAAAAATTCCCGACACACAAAAGCCCTGGACCAGATGGTTTCACAGGAGAATTCTATAAAGTATTTAAGGAAGATCTAACCCCTATCCTTCATAGACTATTCCAAAAAATCCGAAATGATGGAAGACTCCCAAACTCTTTTTATGAGGCCAGCATCATTCTAATCCCAAAACCAGAAAAAGACACAACAAAGAAAGAAAACTATAGGCCAATATCGCTGATGAACATTGACGCTAAAATCCTCAACAAAATATTAGCAAACCGCATCCAGCAATACATCAGAAAGATCATACACCATGACCAAATGGGATTTATCCCAGGGATGCAATGATAGTACAATATTTGCAAATCAGTAAATGTAATACATCACATAAACAAAAGCAAAGACAAAAATCACATGATTGTATCAATAGATGTGGAAAAAACATTTGAATAGGTACAGCACCCATTTATGATAAAAACACTCAGCAAAGTGGGAATAGAGGGAGCATTCCTCAACATAGCAAAGGCCATATATGAGAGACCTACAGCCAACATCATACTCAATGGGCAAAAACTAAAATCTTTCTCACTAAGATCCGGAACAAGACAAGGTTGTCCACTATCACCACTTCTATTCAACAGAGTATTGGAAGTTTTAGCTACAGCAATCAGACAAGAAAAGGAAATAAAAGGCGTCCAAATTGGAAAGGAGGAAACAAAACTGTCATTGTTTGCAGATGACATGATAGTATACATAGAAAATCCTATAGACTCCATGAAAAAACTACTCAACCTAATAATTGAATTTGGCAAAACAGCTGGATACAAAGTCAATATCCAGAAATCAAAGGCATTTTTGTATACCAACAATGAAACATCAAAAGCAGAAATCAGGAAAAAATTCCATTTGATATAGCAACAAGAAAAATAAAATACCTAGGAACAAACCTCACTAAGCAGGTAAAAGACCTGTACTCAAAAAACTACACAACACTGAATAAAGAAATCATGGAAGACACAAACAAATGGAAACATATACCATGCTCATGGATCAGAAGAATCAACATCATCAAAATGTCCATACTCCCCAAAGCAATATATAGATTCAATGCAATCCCTATCAAAATACCAATGGCATATTTCACAGATATAGAACAAACACTTCAAAAATTTGTATGGAACCATAAAGGACCCCAAATATCTGCTGCAATTTTGAGAAAGAAGAGCAAAGCAAGAGGGATCACAATACCTGATATCAAACTGTATTACAAGGCCACTGTAATCAAAACAGCCTGGTAATGGCATAAAAACAGACAGATAGACCAATGGAACAGAATAGAGAGCCCAGAAATAAATCAAAGTCTCTATGGCCAATTAATTTTCAATAAAGGGAGCAGCAGCATAAAATGGAGTAAAAATAGCCTCTTCAACAAATGGTGTTGGGAAATCTGGACAGCTACATGCAAAAAAATGAAACTCGAGCACCAACTTACACCATACACAAAAATAAATTCAAGGTGGATAAAAGACTTAAATATAAGTCGTGACACCATAGAAGTCCTAAAAGAAAACATTGGCAGGAAAATCTCAGACATTTCACACAGCAACATGTTCACTGATATTTCCCCTAGAGCAACATGTTCACTGACATAAAGGAAAGAATAAACAAATAGGACATCATCAAAATGAAAAGCTTCTGCACGGCTAAAGAAAACAGTATTAAAGTAAAAAGAGAACCAACCATATGGGAAAATATATTTGCCAATGACACCTCAGACAAGGATTTGATCTTCAAAATATATACAGAACTTATACAGGAACTCCACTCCAGGAAGACAAACAACCCAATTAAAAAATGGGCAAAAGACTTTAACAGACACTTCTCCAATGGGGACACACAGATGGCCCAGAGACATATGAAAAGATGCTCAGCATCACTAGCTATTAGAGATATGCAAATTAAAACCACAATGAGATACCACCTCACACCAGTCAGAATGGCCATCATAAACAAAGCAACAGACAAGTGTTGGAGAGGATGTGGAGAAAAGGGAACCCTAGTGCACTGTTGGTGGGAATGCAGACTGGTGAAGCCACTGTGGAAAACAGTATGGAATTTCCTCAGAAAACTAAAAATGGAGCTGCCTTTTTACCCAGCAATTCCACTGCTAGGATTATACCCTAAGAGCCCTGAAACTCCAGTCCAAAAGAATCTATGCCCCCAATGTTCATAGCAACACAATTTACAACAGCCAAGTTCTGGAAGCAACCTAAGTACCATCAGCAAATGAGTGGATCAAGAAACTATGGTACATTTACATAATGGAATTCTATGCAGCAGAGAGAAAGAAGGAGTTTATACCCTTTGCTACAGCATGGATGGAACTGGAGAGCATTATGCCAAGTGAAGTAAGCCAGGCCGTGAATGAGAAATACCATATGATCTCACCTTTAACTGGAACCTAATCAACAAAACAAACAAGCAAGCAAAATATAACCAGAGACATTGAAATTAAGAACAATCTAACAATAGCCAGAGGGGAGGGGGGAGGGGGCTATCGGGAGAAGGGTTTTCAGGAACTACTATAAAGGACACATGGACAAAACCAAGTGAGAGGGTGGAAGCAAGGGAGGGAAGTGGGTTTGGATGAGGTGAGGGGGGGGAGGGAGAAAATGCAGAAAACTGTAATTGAAGAACAATAAAGTAATTTAAAAAAATAAAATAAAATAAAATGGTGGTCAGGGTGTCAGTCAGTTACCACATGTAAACAGGAGAGATAAAGGAAGCTGGTGTTAGGATCTGAGAGTATTTACCATTGGGCTCAAAAGGGTTCACAATGAAACATGGCCAGGGAACAAAGAATTCCCTGTGAGGTCACAGATCAACAGTACTTGTGCTGCATGAAGGACTCCTCCCTTCAATCTTGCCCCAGAATTTGAGATTCTGCTAGAAATAAGGGGAAAGTTTATCAGAAACAAGTCTCCAGTCTTTATTCCATGAGCAAATTATGTCTCTCACTTCACACCCCTACTTATTTGCCACAGTTTTTTATATCTTAGGTAAAGAAACAAATGTGTATAGTAAATATAAGCCATGCTTCTGAGTAGTAGGAAATGGTCATAGGAATAAAGAGCAATCAAATTTTTTAATTTATTTATTTTAGGATTTACTTTTTCTCTAATTCCTTTTACAACCTAAGAAAGACTCATGACTATTTGTGGCTGACTCAGAGAAAAAGGAATTGAGCTACCAGGTAAGTTACGAATGGGAAATTTTATGCTGTGGTGCAGTTATATGTGGGCCCAGTAACCACAAATATAATTTAGCTCATTGAATTTACTTTAATATCAGTTGAATGTATAAACTGATTTTAATAACATATGTACATAAAAAGCAACTGGTCCTCCTTTTTACTGACACAAATGGCTAATATTCTTTTTTATTGACATAAAATGTTTCAGTCCAAATGTTAAGAGTATTAAGATAATAAAATTCTGTCCTCTTTAAGAGATTTAAATGTAAGTGAATTTTATTGTATTATCTGTTGTATGTATAGATTCTCCACTATTAATTAGACACATAATTGAGTTTTACTTTACTTTGAGTTATACTTTGTTTTTTCAGGGAAAAAAATCCTCACTTTATCTATACTTATCTATTCTCCAATTTCTTCAACTTTTATAGTTGATTAAAGACAGTTTTCGTAATACAGTTGTTTGGATTTTTTTATGGAATAAGGAAAAGACAAAGACCAAATTAAATGTCACTGAATAGTATAGAGATCTGAAATTATGTTGTTACTATAATTGACTGCAAACATAATCAGTTTGGATAACTTTAACATGCCAAAAATTTACCTTCTTGGTATTTCCCTGAAGCTACTTTCCCCACAATTGCAGGTCCTAATCTTGAAATAAATTTTTAGGATACTGAAACTTAGGAAAGAAGAAACTACAGTCTTTGCAAACAATTATGGCTAGATAATTTTTTTAAGTATTAACTGAATTTTTTTTACCACTAAATAGTTAGCTAAACCATACCATGCACATTTACTCGGGCAGGAAATAAAGGTGAAAAAAACCTTTACCAGGCTTTTATGTTTCAAAAACTTAGGTCCTTTGTTTTCTTTATTTATTTGAATTTAAGTATATAGTTTATATGTAATATCATATTAGTTATATTAGTTTCAGGTTTACAACATCGTGATTAGACCTTTTTATACCTTACAATGTGACCATTCCACTAATTCTAATAACCATCTGGCACCATGAAAACTTATAAGAATATCATTGACCATATTCTCCTTCACCTTTTTTCCCCATTTTCCCCATGTCCTTCCCTCTGGTAACCATCCCTTTGGTCTCTGTTACTTTGAGTTTGTTTTTCTTTTGTTTTGTTTTAGATTCCACATATAAGTGAAACAAAAAGAAGTTTAGGTCCTTTTAAAAATAGGAAAGGTCTCTGAAGGAGGCACTACATTTGGAAGAATATGATGATTTACAAGAAGTGCTTCTTGACCCAAGGCTAGAAAAGGTTTTGCAGGTTGGAATGAAAAAGCTAGAGGGAGGGGGAGGCAAGGAGGCCTTAAGGGCTGCACGTGCCTGATAATGGAGCCCGACCTGAACTCGTACCATCTTCTAGAGAAGGGGTGTCAAACTCATTTTCACCGGGGGCCACATCAGCCTCAAGGTTGCCTTGAAAGGGCCAAAATAATTTTAGGACGGTAGAAGTGTAACTACTCTTTAACTGTTAAGGAGTTGACATTGTATTTGGCCCTTCGAAGGCAACCGTGAGGCCGATGTGCCCCCCTCCCCTTGAATATGAGTTTGACACTCCTGTTCTATAGCACAGAGATAATTTTTCTTAGACAAGACTGCATAGATAATAAATGCTTGAGGCAGAATTCACGCTCCACCTGTCATGCTATGTTCACTATAACTAGGGTGACTATAATTCTTTGTCCAATTCAAGAAAACTGTGAGAATAAAATACGGGCTACTAAAAATTATGCCAGAACAACAGGCCCAGGGCAAGGCTTTATGGTTACCTATCACCCAATGAACCAAGGGCTGTACTTATTTTGATCCCTCTTACTATGACTTCTGTGGTCTAGTCGATCCTCAATCTTTGTCTTTGTCATTAAATTCTGATGTTTGCACAGACCTTTTCTTTTGAATGGACTCTACCACCACCTAGTTGAATGACCTTGGCCAAATCATACCACCTCTCTGAGCCTTGGGTAATATAAGCATTACCTAAAATAGCCCTTCCGTAATTCTAATCCAACCCTTGTTTCGCTGACCTTATTCTACATCATTGGTGCTCTTTTTAGTGGTGATTTGCTGAATCTCTGGAACCAACTCAGCAAAGACCGAGTCTTTTTCTCAGTTAAGCCCTGCTGTCTTTCTGGTCTTGAACCTCACCTGCTGTGGAATGTCAGCACTGAGGCTTATTAATCAGATTATTAGCTTCTTGGCATATTGTTAGGATTGCTTGAAATACAGGCATTTCTATAGAAATGGAAACGCTTTAACACTTTATCCTTTCTAATAATCAAGTCAAAGAAACTGCAGCCATCAAGCTCTGGTTCAATCTCTCTTATTGAATGTGATAACATTACTGGGTAGCACTCAGTGCTCACGTGGGAATTAATGCATGGGAATGCCATTCTGCATAACAATAATGTCAAAAGCATAACTTTGAAAAGGTCCATCTTAGTTATAAAACTCGAGCAGAGGATTGATACATTATCTTTAGAGAATTCCAAAATGCTTTGTGATTCTGCATTGTATAATATCTCTGACAAGATATAAGAAGAAAGTATTCCATTTAAATACACAGGTGCAGACGTGATCCCAGAGCTCTATTTCCGAAGTCGTGTTTGTTTTAGGTAAAGGTCACCAAGAAATGCTTCTTCGAAACTTCAGATATTAGAAGAAAACATGGCAATATTGGGGTGAGTGACCTTTGTGTTGATCACTCTGTCAAGAATCTGTAAATATGGGCACATGAGAAGAGACCTTGTCTATATTCGCAGAGTTTTGGAACAAAAAATTCAATATTTGGAATTCTTGTCAACTGCATTTTACTTGGTGAATGCACGCTCTGACACATCAATATTTAAAACCTTTAATATCCCATTCTTTTGATTAATTTTGTAAGTAAAACACTACCTTCTCTTCTTTCCAGCACTGGGTATAGTTGAAACACTTAATGGTAAATGGTTCCATACACTTCTGTGGTTTTTAATCTGACTGATTTATTCCTCATGGTTCTTTATTTCATGCTGCTGTTTATCAAGAAACTCCATGTGAAAGTTAATAATAACATAATTTAGAGCAATGATTACATTTTTACTCAATAGCTGTGGGAAAACACTGGGTTGAATAATGAGATAAAAATGAGTGTCTCAGCCCTAATAGGACATTAATCAACATATTAAACTGTGTGGGCAAACTGATTTGAAAATGTTATGGCTTAATTTGTCTCAAAATCGTTATTTTTAATGTATTGCACACTATATGTTAAAATATGTGTTGAACCGATCATAAGTAAGCATTAGAGTTCAACAGAAGGACGCTACTCCTTATCATGTCATGAGTTATCCTCTTTTTATAGTGAACAGTATAAAATCGATATTCCTAAAACTCACATTTCACAGCTGTATTCACACAAGGCTAAATTAGTTCTGCGACCTCTCTACATGAATTCAGTTATAATAATCAGAGTATATTTCATAACTCTAATTGCCAAAATACATTTATTTTTCATTGTCATTTTAAAGGGTTTTTCTCAAAAAATGTTTAAATGCCATTACAGTTTCAATAAATAAAAAGTTCCCAAACTCAGGAATCTTTGACCAGTTTCACCTGACAGGAATTCAATTCTTAACCTCAGATCTTCACTTAACAATGTGATTCTTTGGAGACCTCAACCATTTTTAAGAACTCAGCTACCACTATCAAACTTGTCAGTCTTCAGGAATCACTTTCAACATTCCTCCCCAAGGGAAGCACACCTTGGCTTCTCCCTCCCAAGTTCAAGCACAGAGGGCTCATTCTTTTCCTATGCTTCAGAGTGGCCTTTGATGTTTCTTTAGCACTTATAAAATGAAAGTATAATTATTTATTTATATGTTATATCATTTACTTGGCTGTTTGTTCCTTAAGGACATGGATATTCCTATCTCAGTTTAATATGCCGTAATGTATTTAATAATACAGAGAAAAATGTACCTATATATACATATTATGCAGATAGAGATAACATAGTTAATCTAAAAGCTACTTACAGCTGGCATAATTCATACATAAGAGGAGTAAGGTAGAATTCTATTTAGGGAGAGAACTGCTCATATATTTTTTAGGAAAAACATGGTAATGATCTTTTGTGCTTAAAAAATGAATAGTTTCCTTACTAGGCATAGGTAGCTTAGATGAAAAAGTTTTAAGTAAGAAGAATTAATTTGTGCTTACAAAGAAGGAGAATAAGAGAGAGAAAGAAAAAGAAAAGGAGAGGGAAAAGGGAGCAAAGGGGAGAGTGAGGAAATAGAGAGGAGGAAGAGGAAATAGATATTGAGTTTTTCTTGTGAATTAAATAAGAATTTTGGAACGAACTCTGAGACTCAGAAAATCTGAGAGAGGAAGAAGAGTCTTCATTGGGAGGAGTTTAAGAAGATATTAGTAGACCAAGGCCTCGAGGGGCAGACAAAACAAGGGAGAAATTCCTTATGGTGGAAAATAATTAATACGTGGTAAGACATTGATGTCTAACATTCAACTTTAAGTTGTTTTCTGCTTAGTGAAATGCTGAGCTCCCCCTCCCCATTACATTCACTGAGTCAGACTCAAACTTAATAAAACACCTTAATTCACCTATTAGTGTTTATGTCAAGAAAAAAAGAGAAGGGTGACATTTCACCCTCAGGTCAGCAAGATACAGGACAGAGAAAGAGGAATAGCCACAGCGGGCAAGATGAACTGTGGGATCAAGAAAGAAAACAACAGAGGGGACCAGGAAAACAAAAAACCTGGTAAGCACTTGTGGGAATACTGAGAAGAAGACTGTTCCTTGCACCCTACACATGTGTAGTGTGTGTATGAATATCTTGGGACATGTTTCAAGGATTTTTTTTTTCAGATAACCTAAGAAGTGACTCTCCCAAGAAACTGAAAGATGACAAGCTAAATGTTCACTAAGATGAATGAATATTGTGAAATGTGACAATAGTCAGAGCTGGCTCTAAGATTTGTCATTCTTTTGGCCCTAGCATCACTGCTCCTTGCCTGAGAAGGGAAGAGCAACATAGCCTGGAAGCAAGAGAGATGAGGAATTAAATGGAGTTGAAAGTTCATGGTAAAAACATTATTTTTAAGCCAAGAGTTTTGTGTGTTTAATTCTGAAAGTATTGACTTAAAATATCAAGAGGCCTGAAGGAACAAAACTGTTTGAAAATAATACAGTGGAAGGGGAACAGAGATTCCCCACCATGCATGAAAGCAGTCTGTAGGGATATGGTCACAGAGAGACAGTGGGGGAAGCAGGAAAGCACTAGCTTCCCTGAAAGAACCCATGGTTTTATAGCCTTCGCTGCTTCCTCTTCCAGAGCCAGTCTCAGGGCTGAGGGTAACAGATCACCCAGGCCAACTGAGAGGACTCTGTACTTAAGGTCTCTCTGGGAAGACCTCAAGCTTCAGAGAAAAGCTGCGTGTTCAGCAGGGTATTTCTTGGTAATAGCTCTAAGTGTGGACAAGTAACTGGGGGACAACTGGCAGGGTCTGTCTCAGAGACATTTATTTGGCCCAGTATGGATCAGAGAAAACTGAGGCTTTCTGAACACAACCGGGGTCTTATGAGCTGGCTTCAACTGTTGTAGGAAAAGAAGTGCCCAAATTCAGCAATCTAAGTACTGACTAAATAGTAAGCTTACTGCATTAAACAGAGGAATCCCTGAGCTTCTCCATTCCCAGCCCTGCTATTTTTCTAGTCTCCAGTTCCGTAACTATGGCCAGCATACTAAATAATAGCATGTAGGAAATCTTTTTGTTCCACCATAAAATATGCATATTCTTCTTCTTTTTATTCTCTTCATTCACTTCAACACTATTCTTCTTGACTTTCTTATTCTATCGATTATTTTGTCTCCAAAATTCTGCCTACTTTGTACTCCATACATACCATTATGTAATCTTACTGGGTTTTGTTCACAGTGCACCTTGCCTTCTTGCTTTGTTTTCTTTTCTAACTAACCATACATGAAAATAGGCTTTTTGGCATTTTTTTCATTGCTTTGTGCTTAAGCAATTTTAATAACCCAATTACTTTCTGTGACTTCATTTTTTTTCTTACTTTCAATAGTTCTGCACCCCAACATGTCCTCATTTTCCCTAGAACCACACTCTGACTATGCCATCCCCTTACTCAAAAAGCTTTAAACAGATAAGACCTGGCATTAAGGCTTTCCTTCTAGTCTTATATCCTAATATGCAATAAGCATACATTGGTCCCCAAGCCCTGTTGTAGGGTTTGGAGAGAGAGAAGTTAGCAAAACAGACAAAATTATTGGCTTGTGAGAGCTTATGTTCTACTAAGAGGTGACAGAAAATAAGCATAATAGTAAAGTATATAGTATTCTGGAAAATAAATGTTAGAGAAAAAGCAAACAGGGTGTTTGCAATATTTATAAGGTGGTCACAAAGGGCCTCATTTAGACAGAGGAGGCCTGGGATGAGAAATGAGCTCTCTGAGAGGAGCACTTTCCAGGCAGATGGAAAAGCCCATATGACGACTTAAAACAGGAGATGCTACAGGTGTTCTGGGGAGAGCAAAGACTTCATTGTGAGTAGAAATGAGTGAGAGAGGGAGAGAGTGGATGGGCAGGAGCCCAGAAAGTGTTCAAGGGTCAGATTATGTCAGGCGTTGAAAGACCTTGTGACACCTTGGTTTTCACTCTGAGCGAGATAGAATATTGATGGGCTTTGGGCAGAGTACCAACACAATCTTAGTATCCAGGGAAATGTTTGAAAAAAAAAAGTGTTTCCAAGATGAGAGTATTATTAACTGTGCTAAATGTTAAAATGACAAAGAATTGACCATTAGGTTAAACATCAATAATGGTTTTCAGAGAGTGATGTAGATGACTCTAGTAGAGTGGGTTTAAGCAAAAACAAGAAGACAATGTGCATACTGATTTGAGGAGTTTTGTTATTAAGAGGAGCAAAGAAATGGGATGGTAGAGGAAGGCGTATTTGGGGTCAGGAGACCATTTGTGAGATGGAGCATTCATCCACACTAAGGAGAGGAGGACAACACATATGGATACAGATGCCAGGTGGGTAATTGTGGTGGTGAGGTTTCCAAAAATTATTTTCTGATTGCTTTTTTTTGGTGAAATAGAAAGTGGGTCATCCACTGAGAATGAGCATAGGTGGAAAGTTACTACAGATTTGAGGACAGAAGGGAGGATCTGAAACAATTATCTGGGAAAGTCAACAGACCAGAGAACTGGGATTTGCAAGGCACATAAAGGGGCAGAGCACTAGAGTCAATCCGGCTCAGAAAGGTGCCCCGTGCTGAAGTGAGAGATGATGCTGTATTTTTTGCCTGTGTCTGTGATTTTAGCAAAACCTGTCATTCACAACTGCCTGACCTGTGTGGGACTGTAAAGTGAGTGAAAAATAAACTTTTATTTTGTTGAGCCTTTGCAGTTTGGGGTGGATCTTTGTTATAGGAGCTAATGTTAAGTAAACTAATGCACATTTGTTCAAATCTTGCACATTTTTTACCCAAATTACAAATGATAGGAAAATGAAGACTATATAATAAAGGGATCTTCCATTTGCTTTCCTAATTGCCCCTTGTGTCTTATCTCTCAACCTATACGTTAACTTCTGGGTCTTAAAATTCTTCGCAGTTTCATACTACCTAGTATGGTATTTTTTCTTTCTCCATGAATAATTGCTTCATAAATAAATAATAACAGAAAGCTATATGTGTAATATTTAGAGTTATACTAATTTTATTATATTAGCTAATTCATTTTTCAGAGGGAAACGGTAGATTAAAGTCTTGAGAGTTTGTTTTCATAGTGACATGTATGCATGTACTAAAAGGCTCTGACAGGCATGTTTCATACATGGTGAAATAAACAATCCTCACTCAGACTTGAACGCTGAACTTTTGCCTGGCAGTCCAGAGTGCCGTATTTCTTCCGTGGCAGTATCTCGAAGCGGTACTTCGTTTTGTTGGAGACCTCTGGGTTATAACATTTGCTTTTGCCCAAATATGCCACTGGGAACACAGGGCAATGTTTTCAAAAGAAATCTTATTTTCCCAGCTTCAGAAAACACATATTCTCTGGGAAGTTCATTGAAAATGAAGATACAATTACTTAGTGTAATAACCTGCATGGGTTTTTTGGTATGAGTAGGTAGCTATTTATGTAACTAAAATGGAAAAGTCAGAATTTCAAAATAGGGGATTAAAGACTTAAATGTTAGACTCAAAACCAGAAAATTCCTAGAAGAAAACATAGGCAGTAAAATCTTGGACATGTCTCTTAGCAATATTTTTTCAGATATCTCCTCAGGTAAGGGAAACAAAGAATAAATAAATAAATAAACACATGATTACATCAAACAAAAAAGGTTTTGCATAGCAAAGGAAGCCATCAAAAAAAGAGAGAAGTGACAACCTACTAAATGAGAGAACATATTCACTAGTGATACATGCTGATAAGGGGTTAATATCCAAAATTTATAAATAACTCATACTCCTCAACACCAAGAAAACAGTCTAATTAAAAAATGGGCAGAGTACCTGAACGGACACTTCTGTAAAGAGGACATGCAGAAGGTCATTAGACATATGAAAAGATGCTCAACATCACTAATTGTTACGGAAATGCAAGCTAAAACCACTGACAGAAAGAAAAGAGAATCTCAGTACACGTGGTTACTAGGATGTCTCCACTAGCCTCCTACCTACCACTCCTTCAGATAGAATCACAAGCTATCACAGGGATTGAAAGGATACTGAGTGGTTATCTAGTTTGTCCCTTTACTTCTAGATCTTATTAAAACTAAACTATATGGCTCCCAAGAGTGTTTCAAGGTCGAGAAAAATTACCTACGGTAGAATACATGTTCCAGTTCACTTCCAAGTTGTGGAGTTGACTATTTTCATGAATTTTTATTTCCTTCTCTTTCTTCTTTCCATGATTTCCAAGTATAATATTTATGGTTGGAAATAAGCAGGGCCCCTTCCCTCCATTCTCCTTTTCCTCCCTCCCTCCCTCTGTTCCTTCTTTTTCTTTCTTTTTTTTTTTAATTAAACACTGACACTGTGGTTAGGTCTCACACTTTGTCTCTACAATTGAGGAAGAATAGGTTCTAGTCTTAATTCCTTTATTTCAAAATTAAACTGAACTTTTTCTTACTTGACTGTCTTCATTCTCTGGAAACTACAGTTTGTTTGTGATCGAATCAAGTGACCCCTCCTACAAGCCTCACCTTCACACTCACTCTGTGTGACTTACCTCTTCCCCTAAACTGTGGCCTGTCACTGCTCATCAGTTGCCAGTCTCCACAGAAACTTTTCAGACAAGGTCTACTGCATATGACTTAAAATTTTCTATCTTGAGTGTTACTAAGTGCACGCACAGGTCTATATTTAGAAGGATTTTAGACAAATCTCACTGCCTATAGTATGTATTTTTTAATCTTTTTAATTTTTTTATTCTGTAACGTTAGATTATAGTCATCTTTTTCCTCTGTGACTTTCCTCTGTGCATAGTATTTTCTCCACTGTTATACTGTTAAATGCCTTACTCTGAGACTAGATTTAATCTTAGCCCTTTTCTTTAGGCAAAGTTTAATAAATGCAGCCTAAGTATCACAATTTTTTAACTTAAAATATCTAAAAAAGATGCCAATATCTTTATTAAACTACTTCAATATTTAAAAACATTTATTTCCTTAATTTATTTGCTGTCATATCTATATGTATATATGTATAGGTGTATATATATCTGAAATCAGTTCATCTATATACACAAATATATGTTTCATATACCTTACATACTATAAAATGCTTCTTGCTTTCTTGAACATAAAATGATTGCCAGAGTCTATGAATGATGTACAATATCCGAATTGGTAGCATTTAGCAATTAGGTACTTAACAATGTGAATGTCAGATGCCAGACAAACTGGATGTCAAGCAAAGACACGCTTGACTTCACATTCGGCACGCTCTGCAAAACTGGCTACGGTTCCGCATCTCAGAAGACAAAAGGAAAGTGATGTTCAGAAGCTGGCAGAGCAACTCTGGGTATGATACATAGGAAAGAGAAGTTTAAATACCTGGCATTAAATCAAAAGTTTGATTCCAAAGAAGAGGGAATACTTCTCAGAAAATAACTTTGTAAAATTTGTGTTTATCAAATTTTATACTTTTTTTCTTGTCGAAATATGCAAAGTGGTATATTAAAATTCCTGTACAAAAAAAGATCATCCCTATTGATTTTCATCCATTTAGAGGTTTGTAATCACATTAGCAGCTTACTGTATACTGTCATTAAGGCTTGCATTAACTCAGCATTAGGCTTCTCATTTCTGGTATTTCACTGCCTTGTATTACGGTTCTGTCTCTCCAACATGCTTTACCTTTTCGTGCACATGTCAACCTTTTACACTAAATTCTTTAACATATTATTAACACAGTTGGATAGTTACCAACAACTGGATTTTCACCAAGTTGGGTTTTACTTTATCTCTTAAAGCGGGGTTATTTTTCCCTTGCTTTTGTGTGGGAGTGTGTATTATAATCTTTGTGTTAAAAAAAAGGGGAATTGAGATCAAGATAAAGGATATTTATGCTTGGAAATAAGTATGGCCTTTCTTCTGTCAGGTCATTAGTATGAAGGGTTGAATCAATCTAGTCTTAAATTTCTTCCAATGATTCTAGCTTAGAATGAGTTCTGGTATGCCTGAGGAATATCCACAGAATTTCTGCTCCACCGTCAGCTTTCAGCAGTTTCTGTGTGCCTGTGCCAAAGAGGTAGGTCACGCTCACGTTCTTTTTCATCCCTTAGCACAAACTGTTCTTGTTGGGCACTCATTCCAAGCCCCGTGTTGAGGACAAGTGGGACTCTGGGTTCTCCAACTCCAGTCTTAGGCAGACCCTAGGCACCTGGTTTTGGGGATGGATGTTTTTCAAAATCCATGCCCCTCCCCCAGCAGCAAGCAGCCTCTGCCTCCTGCCCAGCGCTGACTAGAATGCAAGTAGTTCACCTGCCCCTCCCCTTCCATCTCAGCCTTGTATCAGTGGAGATTTTGACGAACAGAGTTTTCTGATCTTCTCCCATTGCTTTGGCCTAGTGTAGTATAGTAAGGATCAGATTTCTAATCCCTCCCTCTTCTCCCCAGGCAACCAATCTTTGCCTGGCAACAAAACAAGGACTTCGGAGGCAGGAGGCCGAGGGAAAGAATCTCTTTGCTCTGTCCTATTAACAGCTAGCTTCTACTTTACAGAGAAGTATATAGTAGGTCTAAGATATAAGTGACTTTATTGCCTGTTCTTTCCTTACAAACAAATACTATATTGCTCTTATTAGGGACTAGACTGTAAATGGGTTTCTTCAATCTCCTGCCCACCCTCACACCAGGCCACCTCTACATATCTGTGCTACTGAGAAGGGTTTCTTCAGTCTCCTCCCAGGCAGTCAGTCCACTCTTGTGGGCATCCAGTATAGGCCTGCAGAAAAGAACAGCCTAGGAAATGTGTCCCTCTGTGTCTGTTCTGGTAGGATTCTTAACTCTCACATTACCCATACTCACCTTTAAGAGTTCATTAAAATTTCAGTTGTTTTTTCCTACCTGATTTTGTGGCAACTGCTTCTTCCTCTTATGCTTTGGGAAAGGAGAAATAGTTCATGTATCTTGTCTTTCTTTGGAAGGGCTTAAAAACCACTGGGATTCAGTTCATCTGTGAAATCTTTATTCCCTAATATACAAAAAATATGATTTTGTAGAAAAAATGCCTAGTTGTTGATATGTAGGTGATACAGCTTTCTACATCACAATTGGAAGAAAAAACTCTATATTTTAAATTTTAATATTTATATGTTTAATCCCTTTCTATTAACAGACTACTCTTATTCCATGGCTGTGATATTTATTACCCTCTTAAGAGATTAATCTTCTTTTGGTGTTGTCCTTATTTCTCCTTTATTGCTGTATTCTCCAGTAATGTTTTTCTGTCTTGTTTTATTCTGTTCAATTTTGTTTTGTTTGTTGATTTGAGCTGGATGTGTCTTGGTGATTTTTTGAAATTATTTAGTTTTATGGTGGTTTTTTTTTTTTTTTTGTAATTTAGTCCTATTTGTTTTAAGATTTCCTGTCGACCTCACTGGGGCTATTATTCCTATTTTCCGAAGTCTGATTCCACTGATTATGGAGGAGGAGTGAGATGAGCTACAAGATCAGGTGTGCCAGACACTGGGAAATTGACTGGGTTTCCCATTACTCTTTGGTCTTGTCAGCTACCCAGTGCTTTGCTATCTCTCCACCCATGAACTCATGCTCACTGTTGTCATTAAAGTAGATACCCCTTAAGATAAAAGTTAAGATAAAATGGGTAAACTGAGTAGCAACAGTAAATGTAACGCACTCACCAATACCACACCTATTTGTTCCGAGGAGCTGGTCCCTCGCCCTCTCTCTAACTCCTACCTTGACTGTGGAAGACTGCAGAGTTTCTCCCAACTGTTTCCACAATTTCTTAACTGCATATATTTTAGACAATAAACTACTCTAGGGATCCTACTCCATCTATTTTTCAAATTTGAAAATGTGTTATAATTTTAAGTTTGCTTGAGGTCATCACCCTTTCTTATTCTTCCTCCATAAATATTTTTTCTTAAATTTTCTAGTGATCTGTTGAAAAGGGAGATATATATCTATGGATAATTTTCCCCCTCACATCAACCAATTTTCTGATTCTCTGAAAATATAATATAATATAATTCAGTTCTGACACTTCCTACCTAGAGTTAGCACTGGACTCCCCAGGATTAAGGGCTTACTTCTAAAAGACGGCCCTCATTGTAAATGTCACTTGCATCGGATCCCCAGGATTCCAGCATTTCTATCCAGCTTGGCCACAAATTCAAGTGTTTCCACAAGCTCCTCCCAAGTTTTAATAATTTGCTAAAATAACTTAGATAACTCTGGAAAAAAACTATGCCTGCTATTCCAGTACATTACAGAGCATACAAATGAACAGTCAGATGAAAAGGTGATGAAATGTAGGAGTCTCTTCGAGTTAGAATGCACTGCCCTCCTGGCAAGATGTGTTCACCAGTTTGAAAGCTTCCCAAATCTACTTGTTCAGGAGTTTTTATAGGGCTCGATCTCCATCCTCTCACCTTCCTCAGAGGATGGTGTGTTGGGCTAAAAGTTCCAAACTTCTAATCAAGGCTTGCTCCTTCTGGTGACTAGCCCCGACCTCGAAGCTATTTAAGAGGCCACCAAGAATCCCCTCATTAGAACAAAAGACACTCCTAGCATCCTTGTCACTCAGGAAATTACAAAAGTTTCAGGGGCTCCATGCCAGGAACTACGGACATAGAGCAAATATTTTCTTTTTATACCACATATATAAGCTCAGTCCACTATTTTGGACTTGGTTATTTTGTAAATATTGCTTTGATGGTAATTCTTCATGATATAGTGATGGTCTACAGAGGAGGGCGTGGTTTATAAGTAATCTTAAATTGTTTCAAAGAATACTTTGAGAAATATATTTATACTCTAGAATATATGTGCATTTTTTTCTCCTACTAAACTGCATTAAATTTACAGACTATGAAAAATTCTGATTTTCATATATGTCAATGAATATATAATAAATATCAATGAAGCTTGATCCCTGAGTAGAACATTATAGAAATGCGACATGTTTTGATTCCCATTAGCCTACTAACCTTTATTTATAGGTTCCAAAACATAAGCTGAGTATCATCTGAGTAACCCATGAAAATTAAAAAGCAACAGTAAAATATGACAGTTGGCTTCACCAAATCATAAGTAAAAATCATTATACCTAATTCTCTTTAACATTCCTACTAATTACAGTAAATGTGTGATATATATGCATAATAAAATGTGATGATTTTATTCTGTTTTAGTTATGCAAATACCTTCATAAAGATAACAAAACTGTGCCATTAGATTATGCCTATTATACCCTCAAATCTGTCCAAATATGGTAAAATTATTTGTAAACATAATTAGAACTGTTTTTTATTTTTTTATTTTTTTTAAAGATTTTATTTTTATTTATTTTTAGAGAGAAGGGAAGGGAGGGAGAAAGAGAGGGAGAGAAACAGCAATGTATGGTTGCCTCTCACATGGCCCTCACGGGGACCTGGTCCGCAACCCAGGCATGTGCCCTGACTGGGAATCGAACCAGGACCACTTGGTTCCCAGCCCGTGCTCAATCCACTGCGCTACACCAGCCAGGGCCTGTTTTTTATTTTAACAAAATTAATATTAGACATTGGTAGTGCTTGACCAGGGCCCTAGGTAGTGCTTGAAATGTTAATTGGAAACATTGTGCATCGTTCAGGACATGGACAATTATATATTCAAAGGCACAAAGACAAGCAATGGTACGGTGTGCTAGGAAATACCTAAGTTAGGGTTGCAATTGGTACGAATAAGAATAAACTGAACTATGGGAACTCATACAAGAAAACGACTAATATTTCACTTTTAAAACAAATTCAGAAGTGAAAGGCTTCTATGTTGGTTGAGAGGCTTGGTGATGTCAGGGCAAGCGCTCCATGTTCCATGTTCCAGTGCTGCTCTAAGTGAGTGCAATTAGGCAGTGGACCGGCACTGCTTGGAGTCACCGCTCTTTATGCTCATCATCTCATGAACGCAAGCTCTCTGCTGCCCCTCCAGCCATCTAGACATCTTCCAGGAAGGAAGAAAGCGATGGGTAGAAGGATAGGGACTTTCTCCTGGTGAGGCTTTGTAATTCATTCAAACTCTAAGATTCATTTCTTTCTAGAACTTTGTCATGTCAGTGCTTAGCTGCATGGAGGCTGGTAATTGATAAAAACACAAAAACAAAACCAAGCAAAAAGTCCACTGAAGATAAAGAAAAGGCCAAAAAGAGTTGGAATAAATCTTAAGGGAGTGAGTCACTGGGCTCTGTCAGTGGATGTCAATAAGTACCATTGCCTAATTGGAACACAGAAAAGATGGAGATGTATGAGGGGACTCAAAAATGAGGAGCATCGACAGTCAGAGGAGGTTAGAATTAACGTTCTAGTAGAGAGTCTCCCACGCATTTTACCTGGAACATGTGGTGCCACAGATTCCTCTGTGAAAAAAAAAAATGTTGAAAATATTTGGAAAAAGCTGAATTGTTATGTGATTTCACTTTAGATACGAGCGTATGAAAGAATCCAAGAAGTGTTATGTAAAGCACTTAAATTTTCCTAACCTATATTTTCTAAATATTTTTGTTGGTAGAACTGTGTGTATGTGTGAGTGTGAGTGAGTCATGTGTCTTCCCATGTATGAGGGAGAGATAACTATTACCAAACCAGGGGCATATTTCTGGAAATGCTATGCTAGAAACTAAGGATCTTTCACAAATTCTAGCTCTGAACACTAATAAAACATAAATTATTATCTTAGGATAGTAATCTGGTGATTTTATACAGAATTAATTTGCAGAGGAAGTGTGGGGTTTTGCTAAGTTTGGAAGAAAGGAAGGATACATAGGAAACTATTGATTTAATGCAAGGTTGGCATGAAAGTTTCAGAGCTAAGATTTTAACAGTGAGGGGCAATTCACTTGAAAAAATAGTAAAAATATTTTATTACAAATATAGTAAGATGTTTCTATTCAGGTCTTTTTCCTATCTCTTAATTTGGTTGTTTGTCTTCCAGGTGTTGAGTTGCATTAGTTCTTTGTATATTTTGGAGATTAAACCCTTATCAGATGTATCATTGGCGAAAATGTTCTCCCATGCAGTGGGTTACCTATTATTCCTCTTGCTGATTGTCCTTTTAGTTGTGCAGAAGCTTTTTAATTGGATTTAGTTTCATTTGTTTATTTTCTCCTTTGTTTCCAGTGCTTTAGGAGATATGTCAACAGAAATATTGCTATTTAGGGTATTAGATATTTTACTGCCTATGGTTTCTTCTATGATTTTTATGGTTTTGTGACTTACATTTAAGTCTTTTATCCATTTAGAGTTTATTTTTCTATACAGTATAAGCTAGTGCTCTAAGTACCAGTCCAGTTTTCCCAACACCATCAATTAAAGAGACTGTCTTTGCTCCATTATATGTTCTTGCCACATTTGTCAAACATCAATTGATCATAAAGCTGTGAGTTTATTCATGGGCTCTCTGTTCTATTCCATTGATCTATATGTCTGTTCTTATGCCTGTACTGGGCTGTTTTTATTACAGTGGCCTTGTAGTATAATTTGATATCAGGAATTATGATACCTTCAGCTTTGTTCTTCTTTCACAAGACTGCTGAGGCTATTCAGGATCTCTTTTGGTTCCAAACAAATTTTTGGAATATTTGTTCTAGTTCTGTGAAATGTGTCACTGGTATTTTAATAGGAATTTTATTGAATATATATATTGTTTTGGGAAGAATGGACATTTTAACGATGTTAATTCTTCCAATCCATGAATAAAATATATGCTTTCACTTGTTTGTATCTTCCTCAATTTCATTATTCAGTGGCCTATAGTTTTCTGAGTACAGGTCTTTTATCTCCTTGGTTAAATTTAATTTTAGGTAATTTTTTGTTGTTGTTGGAATAGTAAATGGAAATGTTTTCTTAGTTTCTCTCTCTAATAGCTCATTATTGATGTATAGAAGTGCCATCTATTTCTTGATATTGATTTTGTATCTTGTTACTTTGCTGAATTCATTTATTAGGTCTAGTAGTTTTTTGGTGGAGACTTTCAGGTTTTCTATGTACAATATCATGTCATCTATGAATAATGATAGCTTTACTTACTCCTTTCTAATTCCCATGCATTTGAAGGGCCCATAGACATATGAAACAATGCTCAACATCACTAATCATCAGAAAAGGGAATCCTAGTGCACTGTTGGTGGGAATGCAGACTGGGGTAACCACTGTGAAAAGCAGTATAAAGTCCTCAAAAAATTAAAAGTGGAACTTCTTTTGGACCCAGCAATTCTACTTCTGCAAATATATCTTAAGGATCTCAAAACACCAATACAAAAAAATATATGCACCCCTGTGTTCATAGCAGCACTACCTACACAGACAAGATTTGGAAACAGACTAAGTGCCCATCAGTAGATGAGAGGATAAAAAAGCTGTGGTACATTTATACAATGGAACACAGTGTAACAGTAAAAAAGAAGAAACTCTTACATTATGCAACAGCATGGATGGACCTGAAGAATACTATGCTAAGTGAATTAAGCCAGTCAGCGAAAGACAAATACCATATGATCTCACTTATATGTGGAATCTAATGAACATAATAAACTAATGAAAAAATAACAGAATCTATACACATGAAACAGACTATGGGGGGGATGGGATGAAAGACTGTGAAGGGATTAATCAAAGAACATTTATGCAAAACCCAGGGGCACGGACAACAATACAGGAATTGACTGAGGCAGGTGAGAGGGTGGGGCTGGTGTGTAAAGGGAGAGGAAGTGGGAACAACTGTAATAGTATACACAATAGAAATAAATAAGTATAAACAAGAGAGGGGGGAAGATGGCGGCGAGTTAGGAGGAACAGAATTTACGTCCTAGTACCCACTGGTTGATTTTCTGAGGAGCGGGGCGAAAACCCAGCAGTATTCCAACACATATGATGATTGATGCCCAAGACTACAGGGGAATTTGAACATTCAAACGGTGAGACATTAAAACCTGGAGCTGTGAGAGGACCAGAGTCAGCCCCAGACAGGGGTCAGTCCAAAAAATAGAGACAGTGAAACAAAATTAACTTTGATACTCCAGAGAACTCGACAGATTAATTTAAGAAACAGAGGCTAGCAAGAAGAGTCTCACAAACAATGGGAAGACAA